>CM056823.1:12302500-12527500 GCA_029853015.1 Chelidonichthys spinosus | reverse complement strand
CATGCGGGGAAACTGCAGCAGAGGAAGGAAGCGGCAAAGGTGGTGTGTTACAAAAAGAGAATTATGGATTTCCCGCCTTTTATCCAAGATATGAAGCTATCTCCAGCCTCGTCTCGGCTCTTGACTCCTAATACCACCTCTAAACCATCCCCAGCACGCACACACACGCACACACACGCACACACACGCACACACACGCACAACACGCACACACACGCACACACGCACTTTTTGTGTGCGATGTGCCCATCTTTTTTTCGTACGGTTATTGAGATTTTCTTCTTCACTTACGAGCTGAAATCTGTTTTTGTGTGTGTGTGTGAAGGTCACGAGACGGCGGGGATGGTGTCTGTGAGAGCGGTGTACGAGATCGCCCAGGTGAAAGCCCAGGATGAGTGCTTCAAAATGAGGAATGCCTCCCTCGAGACAGTCGTCAAAAGCATCATCGGCTCAGCGCGTTCGCTGGGCATCAAGATTGTCCCCGAGTAAGTCTCCATTCTGTGCTCGATGCACTTTTCATCATTTCAAGATATCGACATGACATACCATAGAGTTGACCTGTGTGCACCCAAGCACTGCTTCAATATTATGTCCTTGCTATAGAGGAGGCTGTATTTTCAGGATCACATGTCTAGTTTGACCCCCAAACGCCCAAATTCTACTCTCTGTCCACTGCAATGTGATCTCACAACATTAGACTTCATGGAATTACTACGACATCCATCTCATTAACATGTGACTGGCTGACAACATGCATTTTGGTGGTAATCAGACATAGTTTACACTTAGTTAAAATGGTTAAACAATGAGCATCTCACTTAGAAAAGAGAGAAGAAAGGGAAAAAAATGAAGGGAAAAAAAACAATGAGCATTAAACAAGCTTCTCATAGCAGCCACTAGAGGTCAGATAGATAACAGTCAAAGGACCAAAGAACACTTACAGCTTCAGTATATATTGTATGTATTTATTTATAGTATATTATCATTTGAATGATTTCCAAGCCATGAAGTCATTAAACTCATTATAAACCATGATTTTTGAGTGAACTGTTGGATGGATGTCACTCTCCTACAATTCTATGAGCAAAGACAATGGAGGAGCTGCTAACAGGCAAACCATTCACAATCACACCGAGGGGTAGTTTGGAGTAATCAATTAACCTGACCTGCATGTTGGACTGTGGGAGGAAGCCGGACAACCCAAAGAAGTGTTGATTGCACATCTTGCTTTTGTATCAGAATATTTAAGATTTTCCAGATGTGAACTTCCTCCACTGTCTTACTTACGTTCCCATCAGGGGCTTTGCATCTTAACATCCACCTGTGCTCAGATATTCATCATTTATTACCTGCGCAGCTTCAACGGTTTCAGTTCAGCATTCTTGCACAAAGGCACTCCCTTTACAGTGTATCACAAAAGTGAGTACACCCCTCGTATTTCTGCAGATATTTAAGTATATCTTTTCATGGGACAACACTGACAAAATGACACTTTGACACAATGAAAAGTAGTTGTGTGCAGCTTATATAACAGAGTTAATTTATTTTCCTCTCAAAATAACTCAAAATATAGCCATTAATATCTAAACCCCTGGCAACAAAAGTGAGTACACCCCTAAGAAACTACGCCCCTAAATGTCCAAATTGAGTACTGCTTGTAATTTTCCCTCCAAAATGGAGGTGGAGGTGCGCCAGCTCCGCGACGTCGTCATGGAGGTGTGGAAGAGCATTCCAGTGGCAACCTGTGAAGCTCTGGTAAATTCCATGCCCAGGAGAGTAAAGGCAGTTCTGGATAATAATAGTGGCCACACAAAATATTGACAGTTGACATGTTGTATGTTAATATTGACAACTTTCACAAAGGGGTGTACTCACTTTTGTTGCCAGGGGTTTAGATATTAATGGCTATATTTTGAGGGGAAAATAAAATAACTCTGTTATATAAGCTGCACACAGACTACTTTTCATTGTGTCAAAGTGTCATTTTGTCAGTGTTGTCCCATGAAAAGATATACTTAAATATCTGCAGAAATGCGAGGGGTGTACTCACTTTTGTGATACACTGTATCTGCCGCAGTCGTTTCTTCTTCCCTTAATAATTTTGTACGTATCCTAGAATCCTTTTCAAAACTCCACATGTCCTACGGCTGCAGTGCATTATGTTTTATTGAAAGTACCGTCAGTGGAGGAATTGGCATCTCTGTCTCTTTCACAATGGATTTCTCGCTGGATGGTTGTTGAGCGCTGCTGCACTGTAGGGAGGCCAGGAAGAAGATCATTGCCTTTTTGTTTCTGCGGGACAAAAACTATGATTAAAGTTAATGTTGCAGATAGCTGAAGGATTTTCGACTGGAACGAATATAAATGTATGCTATTTAATATCACAATCTCCACTGAATGTATCTTAATGTGCTGTTTTTTCATTCAATTTTATTAAATGCTGCAAAATGTTGTAGGAGTGTAAGGCTCACCATCCTTAACGTTTTGTCTTTTAAACATTTAACAGTAGGTTTGAGGTTCCTGTAGCATTAAGTGGGAGTTTGATTGATGGAAGTTTTTCTTCTTTTCTCTCCCTCCTCCTCTTCAGTCTCTCAGCTGATGAGTACCAAGTCTTCTTGGAGCAGAGGGAGGAGAAGATGAAAGCTGATGCAGTAGCAGCTGCGGCTGCTGCAGCTGAAGCCGCGTCGGGCAAAAAGAAGTGAAGTCCTGCAGCGTTTTTAATATTCGCCCCTCATTCCTATTTGTATTGACTCTAAAAGTCAACTCCATGCATACATCATGTTGTGTTTGTCAGTTAATAAACAGTTAATTGTTACGTGACTTCTTTTCTCCTTTATTACATCTGATATTTTCTTCACAGCGGTTTTCTTCACGTTTCTGTATTTTAGAACAATTTAAAAAATTTAACATCAGCTACATTTTGGAAACAAAAGCATCCACTCAGATTTTAAAAATATTTATGACCCTGAGCGTTTCATTTCCTCTGAGCCGAGCTAATGAAACTGTAATTGCTCTGTCTTGGAAAGATTTGTATGTTTAGTCTGTTTGATGTTGTTATCTATTATTAACAAGCGGTTTGGTTTCTTGTCGGGCTGAGCAGATCTCATCAATCTGTAATCTAAAGGGTTCATCAGATGAATTGTTGCAGAAATCACATAGACTCAGGGCGGGAGGATCTACGATTGTAGTTATTTTAAAACAAATACGTTATAAGTTATGAATTATTTAACTTTTTTGTTTTTCAAACAAAGTGTTATGGCTTATGTAATACATAGACATTTAACTAGTGCAACATACCTTTCCTGTATGTTGATATCATTCAGAGTTGTATTAGACGCTGTAATTGTTCCCTCCCTCTATACTGTGTTCGCTTTAATCTTCCAGCATTAAAGCTGTGACTCAGGAAGTTGAAGCAGTCATCTATTCATCCCAAGGTTGGAGGTTCGATACCCGACTCTGGCTTTTTCTTCCTTGCTGAAGTGCCATTGAGATCACTCAAGTCTTCATCGTTGAAATAGCCGACTGTTAGAGGTGGAAGGATTCATTCGATGAATCGATTGTCAGTCCTACTGATTCAACTAAATCGATCTGCTAAAATAAATAAATAGAATGAATCGTTTTGGCTTCACCAATAATCGATATAAATGCATTTAATCGGATTAATCATGATTCTTACTTATGATTAATGTTTTAATACGTTTAAGACACTCTTCCACTGCCAGCATGTATTCTACTGAGAAATGTTCAAAATAACTGAGCAATGTTTAATTACATTTTTGTCTTCAGCATAAAATATTATGCAGGACTACTTTTTCTAGAATAAATATGTTATTTTTCACCTTTCAGAAGAATACAGATAGTCTCACTTGCATTATTGCATGTTTATTTCATGGATATAGAATTTTGGTTACAATTTACTGAATGGAATTGTGGTTTACAGAATCGAATCGTTACAAAAAGAAAAAATCGTCCTTGAATCGAATCGCCAACTACTGTATCGTTAATCGAATCGAATCACTGTGAAGCCAAAGATTCACACCCCTCCTGTGTTCGCTTCTAACGTTTTAATCTCCCAGCATTAAAGCTGTGACTCAGGAAGTTGAAGCAGTCATCTATTCATCCCACGGTTGGGGGTCCGATTCCCAACTCTGCTTTTTTGTCCTTGCTGAAGTGCCCTTGAGATCACTGAAGTCTTCATCATTGAAATAGCCAACTGTATGTTTGTATAAGTTGTCAAGTTTTAGGATAAAAGCACACATTTCCACTGTCGTGTGACCATTCCTCCTCCACAGCTCTGCAATGAAACAATGTCCAAGGAAATGCCGAGAATGAATGAGTGTCTTCAAGGCTGCTAATAACAGAATGCATGTGTGTAAGACTTAAAAACGTGAACCTATCCCTTAATATTCTAATGATCTGAAACGTATTACGCCCATAAGGACTCTGCCTTTACGTGAGGTTTGAATAGTGTCATGCTTACACCTGGAACTTTTTTGTGAAGTATAAAGCTATGATCCTGCCCTGCCCTTTTCATAACCTTTTCCTAACATGGCCCCTTACACAACACACAGTAGAGGCTCCTGCCTGTGCAGTACTTGTCTTTGCCAGAAGATAGCAGCAGTCAGCTGAGCAGCACTTCCTCCAGTGCTCATCTTCACCCTCACAGATACACTGCAGCACAAGCTAGTGATGGAACGAAATGTTCGCTTGCAGAAAACCAGCGTAACGTTTAACACTTTACCTCTTTGCATGTAAGGGTTTTGTATTCTATGTTTTGTGGCACGGGTGATGAGATCTGGCAGGAAAAAGATCCATGACAAGCACCTTCTATCTTTTATCTGTAATGATGTGCAGGAAATTAGTTATCCGTGTGTTTTTCTCCTGCGATTTTATTGTATTCACCTCTCCATCCTGTGGTGACGGAGTATCAGTTTGTCCCACATCCCTCTTTACTGTACCTCTAATTTTAGCCTCCTCTCACTCATTCTTTGTCTCCCCTCTTTCTCCTGCCCTCCCCTCCCTGATCCTTCTGAATGGAGGCTGAGAATAGATGGGAGGCGTTTTCAGTCAGAGCTCTTGAGCAGGAATGCCTATATATGGAGTCTTACACCACGCTGAGCGCTGATGGAGTCGCAGGTACATCAGTGAACGTGGGCTACTGTGATTTGTAAAGGGGGGGTCGTATGCCTACTATTGTTTGTGTGTGTGTGTGTGTGTGCGTGTGTGGGAGGCAACTGTGTGTGTTATGCTCGCACGCAAAAACCTCGATGCCAAGAGCGTGCGTCAGTCTGAGTCAGATAGTGTCTCATTCTGTCTCGTCATGTGTGTGCGTCAGTGCTGTTGCTGAGCGAAACTCGCTCCAGGGGAAGAAATGGAGGCGAGTGTATGGGAGGGAGGAGAAGAGGCAGGGATGGTGGGATGATGGTGGTGGTGATGATGGTGATGGTGATGAGGCTGAGGGAGGAACAAGGAGCTTGACTATGACGACACAACTGCATCAGTCGCATTAAGTGCACTTTTAATATAAATGCATTTGTATGACAATCAAATACACTTATAAGCAACACAATAGAACACTGATCCACAATGTCCATTCTGCAGTAAGTAAGATGTTTAGAATATATTCAATCTTATGCAATAAAAATCTCTTTCTTATATGTACAGACCAATAACAGTTTCATACAAATGTACAAATGTGTACAACCTTTCTGAAAAGAACATACCGGTATGCCTATATCTTCAGACATAATGCATATGCAATAACCTCTTTTTTTTAAGTATCACACATACAATATAGTAATTTTACACATTATATTAACTTAGCCTTTAATAGCTAGAACGTAGGAATCAATCCTTTACTTGACCGTAGACAACTCTACGTGAGTATGTCGACACCATGGGAATAGTACCATTCTCAACCCGTGTCGCTTGGTAACAGAATAGAAATAGCACCCCATCCGTATTTTCATTTTTTAAAACAAAACTTTTTGTATTCTAACCCCTCTCAAAAAAGAAGAATCACTCATTCACATAGTCAATTGTGCCTCACTACACCGCGCTCCAGTGGAGCAACGATGTAAATGTCCATGTTGAATGGACATGATAAAGAGTTCAGAGTTCAGCAGGTCAAGGCCGTTTCAGGCACACAGGAGCCGCTATAAGCTGCCAGCATTGCAAATATTGATGCTGCAACAATATCCAGCCAAATGTGCTCAGGCCAGCAGGGACCTGAAGAGCCCCACATTCAGAGTCTAATGTACAATACAACGTAGCAGTGGATTTGTAGCGTGATCAGAGCCCCGGCAAACTTCCAGAGAATTTCTTGTTTGTTGTTACGTCATGTAAAGCAATGGACACCTGCAGCATCCTCGAGATCTTCTCATGCCAGGATCTCTTCACGTGTGTTTTCTTTTTTGTTTGCACATAACATTGATACACAAAACTTTAGATGGAGAGATAAATATGAAATGTTTAAGATTCAAAGCCGCAAACTCAAAGCTCAAAGTGTCTGGTTTAGAGTTGATAACTGTTTGAGTTTTGATGTCGCCTCTGAGGCTGTGAGGAAGAGTGCTATCAAATCAGAGCTGCACTGGCTCTGAAGACTGTATACAATATATGATATACTGGTTGTGGTCATCCTAAGGATGTAAAGAATTTGTAAACATTTGACTGCCAATACATTTGAGATTTGGGTTTGCGTTGCTGCATGTCAGGCAAAGTGCTATAATTCATCTCATTGAAAAAGCAAGAAATGTAATTTTTTTTTTGTGTTCACAACAGATTTTTCACTACGAGTGAATACAAATGCGCATCTGGAAGTAAAACAGCGCTTACAAGTTCAGAGAAGTTTCTCTGGATCATTTCTGAAGCTTGTGTTACAGAGAAGCTGAAAGACACCGCATGGACTCAAAACCCAGACAGTTATGAGTCCATGTGGTTGAACCATCATGTAAATGCTGCACCAGTTTTGTAGTAGTATACAGATTAATGACTGAACAAAAATATAAATCCAATCTTTGTTCTTAGCAGACATGTAGGAGTTAAAGTCCTTAAATTGTATATACATTATGTATATTTATACACTTAATAATTTTTTACTTTTCAGTAAAAGGGGCTCCACAAAATATGACAATATGCCATACTTAATGAAGTAAGTCACAGACTTATTTTAGAACGGAGGAACACTTCCACTCCCATCTAAAAGACAAAAAGAGAGAAAGGAGGCATTAGTGGTGAATTATAAAAGATGGGTTTTCATCATCTCATTTACCAACACTAAGATTTAAAAAGGGGAAGGAGACAGATTCTTACCTTTGTGGAAGCACTGTGGCGATGGATGACATTGGAGTTGATACAACTCAGGTTGTTGCCCTAAGCCAGGGGCGATCGAGGCACCTGCCCCAAACACGGGATCCAGGACGGCCAGTTCCTCCAGGAGGGACTGATTGTAAGACACAGCGGGCGTGGGCGAGATGACGGGCATGGAGGTGGTGGGGCTGGGGGAGGCAGTGAGGATTAGGGGAGGGGAAGCTGGGATGGAGGAGCAAGAGGACACAGGAGATGACACCACCTCGATCTCCATTGCTTCCTCCGCTAGCCCCTCCCCTTCCGTCAAAGCCCCGGCCTCAGCAGCCACGCTTGCCCCACACCCAGCCATGGAGTTACATTGCGCCGATTGGACGCTACAGAAGTGGCCCACTCCCTCGTACTGGGAGGTTTGGTGCCAACACACTGGGGTTTGAGGAGGGATTGGGCTGGAAGGATTGGGCATAGGGGAGGTGGAGGGGGAGGAGAGGTCAAGGGGCTGAGGAGGAACAAAGTTGTCTTGGAGGAGGTTTTCTAAGATGCTCTCTTCAAACAGAGAATCATCATCATCAAGGAACATGGGGACGTCCAGACCTCGCCATGCTTTGATGGGATAAAACTCCCTAAGCATGTGGACTGAATCAACATCAGCAGTTTCTATGGCGGGTGACAGGAAGGGAGAGGGAGGGGAGGAAGAGGGTGACATAGAGGGAGGAGAGAGTTTGGACAAGAGTGGATCTAGGTAGAATCCCTCTGCAAGTGAGCTGATGTGCTGAGCTAAGAGGGAGATTTCTGCCCTCTCCTTCTCCCTCTCTCTCTCCAGGGAGAAGAAGGAGAGGCAGGGCTGTTTACCAGGTGATGCCTCAGGGGTGAGGAGGCCCTCAGGGGGACACTGGAGGGGCCCCAGTGGTACATCTACATACAGTGGACCCCGAACCTCGGGCAGGGTCATCACTGTGCAATCGCCGTCTCCGGGGCTGTCGGGTGTAGGGGGAAGTTTCTCATAAAGGCCACCACTGCCATGCTCGCCAGAGAAGAGGAAGTCAGTGGATGCTGTGGCTAGCTTCAAGGGGAGCTTGGTAGACAGGGTGGTTGGGGGAGAAGGGCTGGAGGTGGTAGTTGGTGGGGCGGAGGAGGAAGCTGAAGGGGCCAATGAGGTGGTGGCTGTGGCTGTTGTGGCCGAGGGAGGAGGAGTGGTAGTGCCAGCGGGGTCGAAGCTGAAGAGGGGTTCGCCGAATTGGAAGCTAGCCCCAGCAACATGGGGAGTGTAGGGTGGTGTGCACACAAACTCTTTGGTCTGCTGAGCTTGTGAGGTGGGGACAGGGGGGAGAGGCAGGGGGAGAGACGGCAGTGGAGGGTCCAGCTGGAAGGACGGTGGCAGGAGAATGTTCTGGGTTAAAAAGTCTAAGTCTGCTACTGTTTCAACAGTAACTGGAGTGGGGGAGGAGGCAGCCGAGGGCCTTTCAGCAGGATGCTGCTGGAAGAAACTTTCTTCCTCGAGGGAGGAGATACTGGAACGGGGGTCACCCTCGACCTGCATGGCCTCAGCAGCAGAGCTTCCGGGTTCATCAGAGGAGCCCACGCTGCAGCCAGCAGTGCTGAAGTCAAAGGACTGGGCTGACAGACCGCTGCTGCCTGGGGTGAAGACCTGGTCTGGGCTGGACAGGGTATCTGGAGACTGGAGGCTCAGACCCTCCTGCTGAGAGGCACCACTACTGAGAACCAGGGTCAGCTGGGTGTGCTCTGAGCTAAGCTGCTGACGCACTGACCAGGCTTCAGCCTCACTGAGAGAGAGAGAGAGAGAGAGAGAGAGAGAGAGAGAGAGAGAGAGAGAGAGAAGAAACAGAGATTAAACAGTGAGTACGATTGTGTATTAACTACTATCTTGTCTCTAAATCAGTGTGTTGTTTAAAAAAAGGCAGTAAATACCTGATGATGTAGTTGTTGCTGCTGATGGGGATTTCTCCTGTCTGCAGCTGCAGCACCATGTAGAGCCAAACCCACGACTGGTCCTGAGCTTGCACACGCACCACCATTTCAGCTCTGCCCTCCCCTCCTTCCCTCACTGTTGAACAACAATCACAGCATAGGTTGGCATCGGCTTATAATCCTGTTAATCATCATTGTGTATTTCACTGCGTGGATGTGCCAGTGGGCACGATGTGTGTGTAATTGTGTGGGCACGGGTGGTTGTAACCGGTAGGTATGCGTGAAGAGTACACTTACATAGGCTGCGGTGCTGAGTGGAGGCATGTGACAGATCCTGTGGGTGGAGGAGGCTGTACCAGGAGGATGAGCGTAAAGCTGTCACATCAAAGCCAAGATAGGCACTCACACTATAGGAGAGAGTGGGCGGTGATGTGTTAGGAGGACAATTTTTTTACCAATTTAGTTATCTTATGAACAGATTAATACACCAGTAAATATTGACAGGTGGAGGTTGTGTGAACTCACCTGTCCTGGGCAGTCTGTAGCCTCATGTCCCGGCCATGCTGGGAGTGGAAGCAAGCCAGGAACAAGTTAGCCTCAGCTAGGGGAGGGGTACTGGTTGACTCCCTCTCTGCCCCGGGGCCGGAGCGTGTCGGGTGGGGCTCCAGAGGGGAGCAGAAACACACCCACACAGGGTTGGATGTCCAGTAGGACCCGGCGGCAACCGTAGCAGAAAAGGGGGAGAGGCAGCGAGAACGGATCAGAACCAGCTTGTTCCCAGCACTCTGCCTCCGCACGGACTTGGAGGTGTTGAAACGGCAGCGGAAGAGACGGTCTGTGAGGAAAAAGATGGCAGAATGTTTATTAAAAATCACATTCAGTAATCAGTCCCAATAGGATGGAGTGAAAAATGATTTAACCTGTGCATGTGATGTTTGACTTACCCATCTCAAGTGAGGTGGAGGTTGACAGGTTGCTCCTCATGATGAAGTGGTCTGAGGCGTCGATGATATCATACACACTGTCTCCCTGTGCCACAAGATCCACCTAAAAAATACAAACGGGAAGCATTATTAATGAAGTCCAAAGTAGAACTTTAATATTAACACCGACCTAATGATTCCCTGCAGACTCACCATGGAGTGTCCGAGGTGCTCGGAGACGCTGTCTGACAGGTACAGGAGCTTCCCTTCCCCAGTCACCAGCATCAGAAACCCCGGCAGCGACTGCATCAACTCCGACAGTTCGTGGAAAGACAGAAAGCTCGCGCTCTCATCGAGAGTCCCCGCATCTAGAAAGGCACAACAGAATGACAGAGTATGCATTTTGTTAATGGAGCTGAACTTGGTGAGAATGAACAGGACATAATGTGATCCCCGCAATGAGAAAAACAGCAGCCGCAGTGTGTTTCAGGACCATGGACAGCGGCGCGGCTGTATTTATAGCGCTGAAACGTTTCAGCACCGTGGACAGCGACAAACTGCTATTTAATCTACCTTTATGAGCTTCTCCATCGATTATTTAAGGGTAATTAATCACCCACAGCTCTACGGTTTATCTGAACATTTGATTTATATCAAGCCATTTCACTGTGGTGCCACTAAAACACTTGTTGATTCCGCCACGGTCTAAGATTGCAGTCGTTCTGCGGTGCAATCATCAACAGGTCGTTTTATTCCGAGTAAATTGCTTCTTACCTTGAGTGAAGAAGACGGATTTCCTGGTGTACATGCAGGCTAGAGACATGTTGTGCAGATAGGAGAGCCGCGCTTTATCCGCATCGGATATGGGCAACAAGTCCTTCAGGTTCCGGATCTCGGCGTTGATCTGGTCCCGCCGAGCTTTGGACGCTCCTTTGGTTGAGCGGTACATCGTGGCCGGTCGTTGCGGTGAACTATCGAGATTCCTCCAGGTGTGAGTTGGAGAGTTGTGAGCGGAGTGCTGTGTGAGCCTCGGCTGGAGTCGGGCTGCGCTGTCTCCGAGATGTGTTGAGAGACAGGTCGTAAAAGTGGGAAAAGCTCTGAGCTGTGTTATTGGACGTTCATGTCAGCTAGTGTTTGTTTCCCAGAGAAAGGTTTCCAAACCTTCTCCTGCCCGGTCTCCGTCTGCTTTAGCTCCGCCACAGCGTCCAGCTCGGGTGCTGGCCGGCTGCTGGATATCTGTCCTCCCTCTCGGAGTGCAGGTGAATCGGCGGCTTTGGTAGCCGTCTCTCGCACTGAAGTCCGGAACCCGTAAATCTGGTTGAGGGACTCTGCTCGCCGGTCACTTATATAGTCTGGGACTCCACCGGAGTAGGGGGGCTCCCAACGCACCGACACCGACGTAAAACGGAGGGAGGGGGGTGGAGATGAAGAGGGGGGCGAAGGGGATAGATATGTCTCATATCAGTGTAAGCAGTGGCGGAGCTCTCCCCCTCCCTCTCCCGTGCCCTCTCCTTTCGGTGACTCTCCTCCGACGTCAGCGCTTCCCTCTACTCGGTGATGACGTCGGGCTGAAATCGGGAGCTCCGGCGACGCAAAAAGCCCGATTTGGACAAAACCGAGTAAGGGGCGGAGCAAGCGTAAAACGTAAACGGAGTCACCGGACTCCGGTGTATTCGGTGAGGAGGAGGGGGTGCGGGGAAGGAGGAGGAGGAGGAGGGGGGGTGGGAAGACTGAGTTGCATACGAACGAGGTCTCTGTGTTTATGTGTCTGGCACCTGAGGTAGGCTACGCGTCACCGCCTGTTTGTCCCGGACCTGTCGGTAAACACAGCATCTGCTTGTGAGGTGCGATTCAATCATTTCACCTCGACCACATAGACCTAGTGCCAACATTTGAAACGTGTGAGCTTGATGCTGCAGAGCTCCGTCACCGAGGCGGACATGGACGCGGTGGCTCCGTCTCTATAGCCTTTTATGAATGGATCATTCCTGTGCAGCTGAAAACAGCGCATAGACCTGCACGGAATTTGCCTCCATTTTTTCCCCAAGGCTTTTAGACATGAATGCTGCGCATGTCCCGTGTCTTCATTGCAGTTGTATGTTTTTCGTTTTGTTAAAAGGCAATAAAGGGAATTGTCTGGACATTTTCATTTCTCGATATTTGCTATAAAAATAGACTCAACTGCTATGTATTTGATAAACATCAGAGACAAATCTCCATTTCTCTTGTGGACCACATTCGGAACAATTCACAGGCGAGAATAGACTCCGAGATGATTTGCTTCGAAGTTGTCGTTTATAGTATTATAGGATAAAACGTGAATGATAGGAAACAAGCACAGGTCATCTGTAAAGACACCAATATATGAGGCATATAAGAACAGCGGAGGCCATCAAACACCAGCAACCATCTTATTATAGTTCTTAACGAATGAGTTTAATGTGTGATTCGGTGCTGTGTTTTCTCCCTGATTAAAATCTACAATATCGAGCTTCAAAAGGCTTAAATTAGAATGAATGGCATTCATTAATAATTGTACTCGCTCGTAGATAGCAGCCGGTATTTCGCAACCTCTGTCGCCAGTCTTACTTGAGGTAAGCCGCGTCGTTTCTAAAAATAGCTCTCACCGGTGACCGACACAAGGACTGAGAGGCGCGCCCCCGCATCCCGCTCCCATCCTCCTATTTATAGATGAAGAGATTCCTCTTTTAGCCCCCCAAAATAGATCCGAGTATGTGCTTCACATGTGGGGCCGAACACACACACACACACACACACACACACACACACACACACAGGATATGAGGCAAACCCCCACATCCACATGTTAGGGTTTTGAGATTAGGATTCTTGTTAGTGTCATTATAGTTCAGATTAAGGTGAATCTCCAGGGAATTGATGGAAGTCAATGATGATGAACGTGTGTGTGTGTGTGTGTGTGTGTGTGTGTGTGTTGTGTGTGTGTGTGTGTGTGTGTGTGTGTCAGTGTCAGTGTTTATTCTACAGTGACATTTTATCACTGAAGAATGACAAAACCTGATCTATTACCTGCTTACCTGAATGAAGATGACTATAAAGAATGAGCCCCATGTGTTGATAAATATTGATTACCCTGGCCCACTTTTTTACTGATGAATCATCCTGCTTTTTGCCTCAGCTTTATTTGTTTCAGACCATATTTGTGTTTCTTCTCCTTGGAGGTTTGTTTTTCTCTCAAATGTCTCATTAGATGCCAATCTGCTTCTAGTCGTATTTGCATAACTGGTTCCTGTTTGATAATAAACCAAAGGCACAAGATTGGTACCTGGAAGTGCTGATTAATTGACCTTTTCCATTAAAAATGACCCCTAGTCCTCACTTTCGATGCGTAGTTGAAATTAGCTTCACTCGAGCTCTTGAAGCCATAGAAATGAGACTCATGGGTTTGTCGTCGCTGCACATCACATGGGCAGGCAGCGCCTCCAGAATAGACAGAAATACATCACACACCAGTCTGTTGCTAAAGTGGGATCCGTAGTGTGTCATGACAATGACATCAGTTTCCCTTTTGGCTATTCTGGATGCAGCGTCACACTCATTCATTAGAGTGGTCCACTCAGAGAAGAAATAATTAGACAGAGGTTGTGTTGTTTGATAATCCGACCCTGACCTAAAGTGAAGTCATGCTCTTTGTAACAGATGCATGTTTGGTGTCGACCCTGTTGAGTTTGGTGCCAAAAGATGGACGTGATGAACGCAGCAGTGTTGAGGTGCCACAGGTGAGTGCCTTAAAGTGAGTACGTCTGTAACGCAAAACTGGACACTTCACATTCTCTGGAATTTCTTTGAACAGGCAGGCACATATCCATCCATCCATCCATCCATTTTCTACCGCTTATCCAGTATTCAGGGTCGGGGGGGGGGGGGGGGGGGGGGGGGGCTGGAGCCGATCCCAGCTGTCATTGGGCGAAGGCAGGGTACACCCTGGACAGGACGCCAGTCTATCGCAGGCCGACATGTAGAGACAAACAACCATTCACGCTCACATTCACACCTACGGGCAATTTAGAGTCACCTATCCCCATCCTGCATGTCTTTGGACTGTGGGAGAACCCGGAGAACCCGGAGAGAACCGGAGAGAACCGAAGCTTACACGGGGAGAACATGCAAACTCCACACAGAAGGAACCCGGGGCTGACCCGGGGATCGAACCCGGGACCCTCTTGCTGTGAGGACCCACTACACCACCGTGCAGCCCTGGGCAGGCACATAATCAAGAAAATAATTAGCAGATTCAATTATAATGAAAAGAGTTGTGAGTTGAGACATCTCATCTCCTACTGAACTCCAACGTCAACAGGTTTAAGTTAAACCTGGAGATGTCTTCACATCGTCCGATCATGGAAATATGATGTGTTTGGCCTGATTGGAAAACATCTCATGTGGTATTTGAACGTGTATTGTCAGTGTCTAGTTGCTTTGTTATACTGTGATCCTCCATCAGGTGCACAAGCTGCTGGGACAGATGTTTCTGTTTGATGAAGAGAGGTGGGAAGTGGTTGAACGTTGATATTATGGTGTTTAAGTATAAAAAACACTCCATGTCCAAGTCATTTGATAGAAACAATAGTTTTACCTTTTCAGCCGATTTTCTTCATTTTGCTTCTTGCAAGTTCAGGAAACATGACACAAATGTTGCAGGTTGTGACGACCTCAGTCCTCATTATACAGCCTGATAAAGCAGTGACAGGTTCTTGACATTTTCCTGAGGAGCTTGCTCATTCTACATGAATGCATTTCCTTCCCCCTGAGCTCTCTTGTTTAAAAAAACCCTTCACCTGTAGTTGGGCTGTCTAAGTACCCGAAAACCTTCTGTTTTTTCAGCTGCGACAAGGTAACAAATTGTTCTCACAGAGCTGTGACCAAATATGGTCCAAATACGGTCCAAATATGGTCCTCTTAATGTCATTAGCAACAACTACTCCAGCACTCTTGTTTCATGTAGAATAGAACGACATTTAGATGCTGCTTCATTAGCTGGCCTGTAAGCAAACCTGTGTCCTTGTCTTGTATCAGCCATCATTAGTATTATTAATGACACACAAAAAAACGTATGAAAACTATCGTATTCTCCTGATTTCCATTTAATATATACTGTTACAAGTTTGCTTGTTTGAACATTAAACTTTCTTTAATGAAGATGTCTAAATAATCTTAATAAAATAGATTTAGGAGGTTTGACCTTGTAGGCTCTAATCAGCAACCAGAAATTAATTTGCCAGTGAATTATTTAGATTCTAGCCCTCCTTATACTTAAAGGGCCATGCCAGTGTTTGTGCATCTTTTTTTTAAATCTACTTAACCACATATCCATCCATCACTGACCATTTACTAAAGTCATTTTTATGATTTATGAGTGTGTGACACATTCAGACTCTCAATCATATGCGTCGGGTGTTGTTGTCCCACATTGTGTTCCTCTCAAATGACGTCTTGGCACTTAAATTATCATCTTGGAAAAGACTGATTTTCATAAGGGAATTAAGGCTGCCAACATTTTTTCACTTAATGTAGGAAATCTCTGCACACGAATGCCAAAGCCCAATGCATAAACACTTACCTTGATAAAAATTCATTTGGATCTTGGACACAAGGATGCACGATGACAGGGAGGTGAACAAATTTATAGCTTGGCAATGTATCATCATCTTTACCTGCACGTTTCTTTCTTGTTTTTGAATTCTGGTTCATTCAGTCCTGCAGGTTTGAACATGAGATACTTGAGGTGGTGAAGGGGGCACGTCATTTATACTATCTACTCTTTCTTTTCATTCCTTCAGTTTTTACCCTCATGCAGTAATTGAAATTAAAATACTTGATAGGTTATGATTAATGTGGAGTTACAGACTATTAACTACTATTTACTATTCATTTATAAGGGAGTAAGTACACTTTTATTTTTATGCACTTTTCAAAAACAAAGTGCTTACAAAAATGATGATACGCCAGTAACGCCAGTCTGTTGTCTGTGATTTTATGTGACCCCTTCATAAAATAGTTTTATAAATCTCAATGGGATTATCCTGGGTAAACACATCTTAAATAAAATAATAAATAATACAATAAGAGGCTGATTAACCCCTTACTTTTCATCTCAAAGACAGGGAACCTAAAGTGCATTTGTAAAATGTCAGTCATAAACTGAGCCATAATTTAAAGTTTGTTTTGATCGAATTGCAGGCACTGATCTCCTAAAGGGAAATATATGTAAAATGGCAGAATAAATGCATAACATACATAATACTAAAGAATTAATCAATACACTAATATCATACATTATGAAACCCATTCATTGAGTAACAGCAGAAATCATCTTCAGACAGTAGTTTAGAAGTACTAATCAATGATTCTTTAAATGGAGCACAGCTGAGTCTGCCGCTGTGCATGTGAATCTCATTTTCGCTGGATTTGTGACTAAACAAACATCACTTTCTTCAAGATGTTGGGTTTTCTGAGATTGCCCTTTAAAAAAAAAAAAAAAACCCAGCACCGACAGACTTTCTGTGGGCAAAAATAGCATACATCTTTATGCAGGAGCTCCCAGAACAAAAACACTCGGTGTTGTTTGTTTGTTTTTTCAACCCGGCAGTCTCGTAGGTACTTAAACTGTCCCACACACACTCTCTAGTCTCAAGCGCTGCCATTGTCGCAGTTGTCATGATAATCCCTGTCATTATGAGACAGGGTTGTGTTGGTATCATAGGTGGGTGGCAGAGAGGAACATGTCTGTGGAGAGGCGGATGGGTGAAGAGCGAGGGGGTCGGAGGTATGAGTGCTTCGTCTCCCTGACAGCAAATGGACTAAAATGAATCCAATTAGTGGGCCGTCTTTGTGCTAGAAACTCCAGTTTGTCTCAATATTCATGCGGAGGCTCATTCAGTCTTATTACGCTCTTAAGCACAATCACTCATCCGGACACATAAAGCCGGGCACTCGCTCTTTCACTCACTGAGTCATTCATTTTTTCATTCAATAACTCTTTTTCTCAGTAACCCATTCACAGAGGCATGTCTGGTACATTTGAATGGGCTGTCTGGGTTGGATACGGTTTGGTTATTTTGTAATTTTATTATGATATTTCAGACGGAGTGTAATTACTGTGTTGCATTAACCGGGCGACCTGATGGTCAGCAAACAAGTCTACAGCCATGCTAACGGCTCTGTGAGGCTCTGCTACGTCCCCCACCACCAAAATGCTACTCTCTCTCTCTCTCTCTCTCTCTCTCTATCTCTCTGTCTCTCTATCTCTCTCTCCCTCTACCTCTCCGTCATTCACTCAGATTCACTTTCTAACTCAATTGTGCACCTTGTTTTTTTCTTTTTTTGCACTTTGTCACTCATTCACTCTCATTTCTTTACACATTCACACATTTCCTCTCTCTTCCACTCATTCACTTATTCACCCACTTACTCAGGCACCGATTGATGTGCTCACTCACTCATATTTGTCACCAACTTGCTCGCTCACCCGATTTCCCAGCCGATCTACCACTCGTCTCTGTTCTGCACATTTACTCTTCCACTCACTCGCTCATTCACTCAGATTTGTCTACAACTTGCTTACCCACTCAATTGATTACTCACACATTTACCTTTTCATTCACACCTCAACTAGCTCTCTCTCTCTCTCTCTCTCTCTCTCTCTCTCTCTCTCTCTCTCTCTCTCTTTCTGTGTGACACATTTTAATCCTCACTCACTCACTCACTCACTATAATCTTGCACAACCTCCTAAAATTCACTCATTCAATCTCTCACTGGCCCTCCTCACTCACTGATTTACTTAGTTATTCACATGATTATCACCAGCACTTGTTATTCTTTGTCACTATCCTCCACACACACACACACACACACACACACACACACACACACTCGTACAATCGCCAACAGGTGTGACTTTCACAGCCGTTGGCATCGACTGAAACTGCGAATGAGGGATGAGCAGCATGTTCCTCCACAACCTTAGTCATCCCATCACAGGGAACAGAGAGGATGGATCATCGGGCTCTGCAGCTCAATCATTGTATGACTTATGAAAGTTTATTTCAGATGAAATGTCAACACTTCTGGTGACGATGGGCGGTAGATTGGGTTGATCTGAAATGTAAATGGTGCTATAAATAAGAATTATTTGGGGATCACTTCAGGGTGAAGAGGGCAGGAGTTGAGGGGCGGGAGGATCTCATGTGGCTCTCATGCCAAAGGTGAAAGATGCAACCCTTTTCTCTTTTTTTCTAAGACTGCTTTTCTTTTTTTGCTTTTACACCCAGAGAGTCAAGGTCTGCGCTCTGCTTCTTGAAAGGAAGGAGCTAATCTGTCGCCTAGCAACACCTCCCACTCCTGCATCGAAGCGGGAGAGAGAGAGAGTGAGGGAGAGAGAACGTGGAGTAAAAGAGGAGCGTTGAGGAAGAAAGAGACATTTAGGGGCACAGAGACGTTGAGGGGAACGGACTGGGAACATGGGGAATTTACTGGACATTAGTGTGTGATATCGGGATCACCGCTTACTAAAAGCTGGAATGAGGAGATAAACACATGTAGTACATGTCCAGCTCGACTTAACACTCATACACAGTCATGTACGATACAGGCACACAGTCGGTTGTTTTTATCCTTATTTTAAAAGGCTAAGCAGCATTTTGAGGCAATAAATTAGTGTCAGCTCGACATCCCGTGGTGGGAGGAAGATGGTGGCAACAAAGACCCTGAACCAGTAATACTATATACACTTTAAACCTCCAATTCACCAGGACTTCTCTTTAGACAGAAGTTACTGTTGCTTTATGCAATTTTATCATCAGTCCATCAGAGGGCTACAAGTATGAAGGACAATTCTGAGCAATATTAATGGAAATCAAGTACAGTGAGGTGGTACATGAAAGAATGAAAGGGGGGTGACATGGTGCTGGGTAGACCTCTTATTATTATTATTATTATTATTATTATTATTATTATTATGCGGATGCCCCATATCATGTCTTTATGTCTTTTTCCAGAAAGGCTTGAGGATAGAACAACATTATTATGACAGGATCTGTTTAAAAACATATTTTTTTAACAGTAGGTGACTCTTGGTCGATTTGTAACTCTGGGTCAGGTGTTCACAATGTTTTTCATTTGTGACCCATCAAAATAAAGAAATATCAAATTCCATGCTTTTTAGAGCCCAGAAAACATATTCATCATTTAAAATAAAAAAAACAACTCCACTTTGTATGTTTTGTTTTCTGCTTCCTTTTAAATCATCTCACAACTCCTTAAATGTGTGTGGTGACCCGGGAATGTGTTGAAGAAAATGTAAGATTCATTATTTCAGGCCTCAAGTTGTGTCTCTAAATGAACTTAAAAATATTTGAATGAACTGTGAAATAAGGCCATTCTGTCAGTTCTCACATGAATGTTATCAAATCCTCAGTTATCACAGCAGCTCCTTCTAACTGCATGTTGGTCCGTCGGATTCGAAGCCTTCGGATCCATCAACCGACAGACGCAACCTGTGAATGTGAACCACACAAACACCCACACACGTGGCTCCACCCACACTGCCGCTCCTCACCTCCCGCCTTTATCCATCACTCCCTGTCTCCTTCTCTCGGCGTGGCTTTGTGAGCCAGTAGCCTTGTACCTTTTTCTCTTCCCTTTTCAATATCCAGTTTATTTTTAGCAGCTAGGGCGCAGAACAAGGGGCATAAGTTTTTCACTAGAGCTCTTTAGTGTTCAGAGTTCTCTGTCTCCCCAAGGTCCCTCGGATTATACATTGAGTAGCAGGAGAACAGAGGGACAATAACTCTGTAAATAGCCGAGATGTTTCTATTGGGGACGGAGTCCGCCATGACGGGCTTTATTATACTGCAAGAGACTGAATGTGTGTCTGTGCTCAAGGATAGGAACTGTATCAGAATGCATTTAAGTTTTCAAGGTAAAACATTTGTCACACAGTTGAATACGAGAAAAACTCTTTGTCTTTTATAGCATACAAGTAACATTTAACATTAATCTTCATAATTATACATTTTTGTATAACATTTGTAGTCTTATTTAGCTATCTGTACCCATGTGTCTTTTTTGTGGTGGACACATACAGGGACTTTACTTTAACATACCAACACAGAGACTGACTCCTTCTCCCCACAGTAAGTTGGTGCTGATGCGGTGTTGCCATGGTGACGTGATGTAGATGTGTTACATCATGAGAGACCTCCAAGCAGCATATTTTTCATTGAGACTCTCTACCTTTTCTCTCCCTGTTTTTCTCTGTGTGCGTCTCGCTCCCCTCCATTAACTCCGAGCCTCGATGTCAGACAAAAGGTCGAGCACAGATCAAAGACAAAAAGGCCGCGGACCTGATATCTGGATCGATGTTACGTCGGACGTTCGCTTAATCGCAGCGTACATCATCGAGACGTATGTTCACAATGAGCGCATGGAGCGAGCCGTTGCATAACGCAACGGGGAGTGGGTTGATGAGAGCGAGGGAGGAACAGATGTGCTGAATGGGCTTCACATCAGCCAATAAATCATATTTGTCCCCCGTTCTTCTCTCCGTTTCTATTTGTCCTCTTACTCTATCGCTGTCCTCGCTCAAAATACACCTCTATTGACCTGGCGTTGTAATACTCCACTCCTATAATGACTCCGTTTACTTCTCTGTTGCCTACTGTCCCAAGCAAGTTACCGATTCACTGATTCTGAGCCGATTCATGAATGGAAGGGCTTATTTACAGCTGTGGCTTCTTCATTTCTTCCCATTGAGGCCTGCTTTCTATCTATGGCGCTCTCACAACACAAGCAAGACACATATGTTTGTATATGTGTCATCATGCCTTTTTTGCTCAGGAAAAAGGCCTTTTATTGAAGATAATTATCATATTGGCCTGTTGAGCAGCCTGATTGTTATGGGCATTAGAGATTTGTTTGTTTTTCTTTTTTACTGAAAAGAGAGGTTTTATCTTTTTTTACGAGACGTTGTTGTATTTACTCATTAAAATATGTTGATGATTCTTCTGTACTTCTTTTGTTGAAATAATACTACTACTTTTACTAATACTGCTGTAAGTCAGAAAATAATAATAATTGCAAAATCAACCTTTTTTTGCCACAAACTGAGCTTGCACATTTGATGAAGGTTACATAATACAGAACTCATTTGTTATGTTGTTATTAGTTATATTTAAGGTCAATACATCTCCCTGGTTGACTTCTAAGTTCTAGAACTCCAATAAGATAAACACATATTTGAGATTTGGGAGGGTTAGTGTTATAGATATTGTTCTGTCAGCAACAACAGATATAAAGCTTGTATGTATCTATTTTATTTAACCATTTTCCTGGAGTTTCTGGGCCCACAAACAAAAGTCATTCATAACTTTTTTTTTATTTCAAAAACACTTTTAAACAAATAACAGTAACCCACTTTTATCCCACCTGCATCAGTGCAGACTGGAATATAAGTCTGTCGTCTCATTTTGTTAAAAGTAAAGAATAAAGCTGCCAGGAACCCCAAAATACCATAAAAATGTCCAAATCTGTGTTATAATCACTCAAAATGTTATTAAAGAACACGTACTTTGTGAAAAATATTGTTTATACAAGCGAATGCAGTGGATGCAGGGCTGCAGATCCGATGTTAGGATTGGCCAACTCATACCATGTCACCATAAATCACAACTTCCTAGAGGCTCGCCACATCATTCAAAAAGTACTGCAGGGAATCATTTATCGTGCTTTCTTGTTTATTTGTCCCAAATAGCCAACAGCCATATCACTGCTTACTTAACTGTTATATTATAGATATAAATCATAATTTTAAGCACATGTAATGTTTTCTCATGTTCTTATCTTTCACCTCCCTCCACCATTTCAATCATTTCTTCTTAGATGTGAATCTAAAATGTGAAGAATGTGAAGTCTGAAGATACATTTGTTCAATTTAGAATAATCTAGGGTATTTTTATTGGGGGGGCAATTCATGTTTTTCAGAAATTGGAGGGGACATGTCATCTGACATCTGCACCCACGAGTGGACGGATTTATGAAAACTTGTCTCTACCTGATCTGTGACTAAATCTATGTTATATAAATAAAACATGGGCATTATATTACCAATGAATAGAATGGAAGGCAATTTAATGCAATGTTCTATAATGTCATGAAGTTATGAAATTATGCTGATAAAATAATATTAAGTATCTTAACATTGTTGTATTAGTACTTTTACTCAAGTAAATCCTCTGAATACTTCTTCTACCAGCGCCTTCTTCTCTTCTGCTTAAAGTTACAGCCCAAATACCTCTTTCACAATCAGTTTGTATTTTTGCGATTCACAAAATTCCTCTCTATCTTCTCCTCCCTGCCGCTGACATACCTTTCCATTTCAGTTCAGTTTATTTTTCCCATGGCTGAATGTCTTTTCAGCATACTGTAGGTCCCTTTCGCTGCTACACACCCACACACCCATAGCAACACATTGTCGTTTCTTGGTAACCACATTTACGCAACGAGTAAAGAAATTGAAGGTAGAGCAGGCATGAACAAGGTCTAGCTCCGAGCCTTATATAAATCTATTCAAGGCTCTCATGTAATCCAGTATCTCAGTTTAAGTTTTGTTTGTTTCGCTAACAAAGTGAATGTTTTTTGGCGTCTCTTGCAGAGTACATTCTCTCACACACCTGCCCTGTCATATCTTTAATTACATTGTTGTTAATCTCTGACGTGACCTGAAATCCCGCTGGCTGCACTAAATTCCCAGTGTGTTCATCGGAGATTACACTGACACGAGGTAATGAACATGCCCAGCTATTGAACCTGTAATTGGACAGGACTGATAAGCTAATTATTTCCACAGCTAACAAGAAATTACTCTTGTTGTATTACAGAGGGAGAATTCACAGAGAGCTTATCACATCTGAGCGCCTGTTTGATAGGTGGAGGTGACTTCTCGTCTGAAAAATGTTTATATTCGAAACAAGGAAATCACAAAGGATTTATTTCTAAATAGAAAAGCAAAAGCCATTATGTTTGCAGAAATATTAATCGGATTAAAAGATTTAAATGTATTTCTTCTTCCCCCCCCCCTGCTATTCTGGTGGCACTGATTGTTTGGTTTAGATTGAAGTATCTCAACAGCAACAGATGGAATTTGTTATTGGTCCCCTGAGATTATGTGCAATATATTGTAGGGGCTGTGCAATAAAATAAAATAATAACAATATGTGGACATAGCTGATCTGCAATCATTACTGTACAAGTACTTCTGATTGGATATCATTGTTCAAGATTATGATAAAAAAAAGTAGAAAATACTGTTCTTCTTTTATTTATATCTACAGATACAGAGTATTTTCTACATATGGAGATTAGTCTGTTTCTGTGTACGTTTCTATATTTCTTAATGTTACTATGGAACATAGTACATTTTAGATAATGAGTCTGTAAAAGCCAGCAGTGTCTTATTTTGTAAATCTGTCCCTGGTGTGATTGTTGTTGTGTAATTGTCCTCCACCTCTGATCTCTCCATATATCTGTATATATAGTATGCAAATATCCAGAGGATAGAGAGCCATTCCCTGCCTCATGCTCTCAATAATTTGCACTCCCTAATCATCTGGCCCTCTTTGTATTGTGCAGCCTGTTTTTGATGTCCTACAGATTCCATTGCCTGCGCTTTTCGTTAATGAACTAATCTCAGTGCTGGGGGGCTGTGGGTGGAGGGAAAACACTCCATCTCGCTCCTTCATTCATAAATATAATGCCTGCATTGTGGTGTAGTGGAGAAGGGAGGCATCGAGAGCTTTTTGTTATGCAATAGGAGAAGATCAAAGCGTTAGACCTGGAGAACAGATTACTTAACAGTCATGGCTGCATGTCTTAAACTGAGGGACAGAACAGGGTTTGTATAACATGAAACGGTGTCTTTTTCTGTCCACCATATTTGTTCCATCATACTGGAGTGGTTGATGCACTCTGGCCCCCTGCATGGGGCCTTCGTTGCTTCGTTTCCGGTCCCACGCCATCCCCCACTGCGGCTACAGGGCACGGCTTGCCCAGAAATGAGATCATACTCCAGCAAAGGTGCCAACATTAAAAAAAATGAGGCCCAGGCACTCCAGCACTGCCCTCTACCACCCCAAACACTCCTCCCACTCGTCTGTGTGGGCAATGCCACTCTCAAACACATGCTGTCCTATAGCAACACCCACACCCTGCATGCACACACACACACACACACACACACACACACACACACTCTTCCTCTCCTCTGTGCCCACTGTGTTAATGCAGTGTCCACGGACGGATTGTGGGACAATGGGCATCCGAGCAACGACTCCAAACATTTTGTCTCTCTTTCTGGTTGTCTTGCATTTATATGTGGTAGTTTTGCATCACGTGTATTTGTCATTTTGTGTTTACTTTTAGTCATCATGCGTCTCCTTGGTTGTTTTGAGTGTCTTTGTAGTCATTTTACGATTCTATGTGCTTATTTTGAGTGTCTTTGTGGGCATTTTGCATTACTTCGTAGTCGTTTTACATCAATTTGTGGTCATTTTGTGTCTCTCTGTAGTCATTTTGCCTCTCTTTGAGGTTATTCTGAGTGTCTTTGTGGCCATTCGGACCCTGTGCCCCGTAGGACACTCCAGTAATGCATCCATGACAGTGTTTCGGTCAGGTCTGAATGCCAACAGGAAGTGCCACTTGTACCACTACTCTCCTGTAATACGAGAGCAGACACACACACACCTCCTACCGCACTGCACACCTTAACGCCATCACCAGCCTCTGTCATCTTTGTTCTTCATCATCACAAGTTGCCAAGTTATGCAAGAAAAAGTCTGCCTCAACATCTTTCAGAGTTTGGAAAATATTTGTAGGTTGTAGTCGTTGTATTGTACAATATTTGTGAAAAGTAGACAAAGTTGCCTTCACTTTTTCCTCCCACAGGTGTATGAGTTCATGGAAAACTGGAGAAAATGTAGGCTGGCTAGTCAATTAGGTTATAAAACCAACACTCTTTCCTCAGGTTGTTGCTATTCCTGGACTGCTGTGAGAGGAGCTCTGTGTGATCTGCTGCCCCCAGGTGGCTGAAAGCCGTCTGCTCACATTACATAAAACAGGGCTGTGTGTGAGTCATCACCCCCCCAGTGAGGACAGATGGGAGGTGTGTGTGCTGTGTTGTGTGTAGGACTGGGCGGAGCCAGCAGCAGTGGACTGCAAAATAAGGGCTTTCCCCTCTCTCCTTTTCTCCCTCTCTCTCTCTTTTTCCTAGGTTTTTTTTTTTTTTTTTGTGGGTCAGGAGAATCAGTTAACACACAAGTGAAGTATTGTGGCAGTAAAAATAGAACAGACGGCTGCAGAGCTCCTCTGTTATTTAACTTGAACTGCAGCCATTTTGCTCTCTAATTTGAAGGATGCTAGAATGTTGATGCAAGATTTCATCTGCTGGTACAGAAATGAAACGTTTTTAGATTATTAGCACAGAAGAGGTGAATCCAAATAGGACAGCGTTTATATTTTCATGGTTTACTGTGTAGCTAAGAGATTCCAGGCTGCATTTTAGGACTGGACGGGGATATGTTAGCTATAAGCTGGTCATTGATGCAGAAAGAAGCAGATACATCCTACTGCAGGAGGTCGTGTTGACTGTGGGTGCAGTTAAAAAGGGGCCACTCGGATATATTAATAACACTATTAACCTATAGACTTTACTCATATTGCCACCACTGTCTTTAGTGAGCAGGTGTTGGGAACCAGATACATAGTGATGATGGTTGGACTACTAAGCTGCTGTGGCATTTGGCTGAAATGGCTGATCAAGCCAGTTGGGCCGACTATTGCAGTTTGCAGATACAGTATAAAGCCAGGTGATACTGTAGAGTATCTGCTCTTTCATTAGAGGCAGTTTAAAGGTACTTCAGGTCCGGGTTCACTGTGACAGCACATATAGTCCCAGTTTAAGATAGTCCACTGAATGTCCTGGATTGTCCTATAGAAGCTCAGGGAAGCGGCTTTGTCATAGGTTATTATTAGGATTGGCACATGGGACATAACTTTGGGAGGAATTTAATTTGATAGTTCAAATGATCAGCTCACGACCTTCTCTAGCTCTGTGCAGGGCCGTAATGTTAGATTGGTAGATGGATGGATATCATTATGGATGTCCAGGAAGAATACATTGATATAAACAAATTGATTATTTGTTCAGTTTGTATTGGTAAATAGCTGCACAATATCTGATGGTGGAAAATCCACCAGCTGCTGATCATCCTTGCAATCTTATCTCTTGTAAAAGTGGCACAAAAAAAAACACTGATTTATAATGATAAAGAACTGAGAAAAGCAGCAAATCCTCATAAAGAATAATGAGAATAAAAAGTCCAATAAGAATGGCATTGTTATCATTTTCACTGTGACACAAAGGAAAATGTATATTGTTTTATTTGGGATTAAATCTTAGACAAAAAAAAAAACAAACAAAAACGCGACAAATGTGACAAACCTACAAAAGGCAGTGATGGAGAGCTTGAACATAGAAATCGACAGTGGAGGGTGGAGGAGGAGCGTGGATGGCTGAGGTCTGATCTGAGTGGTTACTGAATCATGTCTGTCAAAGAGAAATGGGGCTGACGAGAATAAAGTGACAGAAACAGAGCGGAACCAAAGATAAGGATGTAAACTGGCGAAAACAGATGAATTAAGAGACGCCGGCTGTGAAAGACTCCCCTGAAGGCAGACAGAACGTGTCATTATCACCCTGAACAGATGTGTGGAAAATAAAATCCCTTTTTATACACATTGACCACAGAATGATGCTATCAGTGTTAAATAAAAAAAATGAAAAAGACATCCTATAATCCTACTTTAGATATCCTATTTTAAGGCTGTTATTTACCTGTGAGATATTACTGCTACAATGTATCTATACTGAATGTAAATGATTGATAGAATGTGATGTGTGGCTTTCTTTGGAAGGACGAAAAGCTATAGGGGTGTACCATCACAGTGACTGTTTGAACTGCATCGACCACTTTTGTTTTACAGCTTCATTTTTCTTTTTTTGCATCTCTCTCTCTCTCTCTCTCTCTCTCTCCCCCCTCCCCATCTTTCTCTGTGTCCCTCCACTCCTCCTCCTCTTCCACTTCTTTAAAAGGTGTATGGCCCGACGTAGATGGAGAGTCTGAGGGCAGAACTGGTCTGGAAGTTGCCCTGGTAGCTGAGCAGAGGGTTCACTGACACCATCTCCAGGTCCAACGTGTACTCTCTGGGCCCCGACACAGCGCGGGCCAGCACCAGCATCGCGCTGATATTATTGATTTGCTGGAGAGGACAAAAAACAAAAAAATAATAATTTGTTGGACATTTTGGGAAATTTCCACTTCATTGCCCAGAGTAAATGTAAAGGTAACTAACACTCTCATACATGTACATTACATTTAAAGCTACAGACAGCTGTTAGCTGTTAGCTTAGCACAAATACTGGGAAAAGAGGCTTTAAGTTTTGTACAAATGTTTTAAGATAAAGGAATTTTTGTATTTGTCCTTACATTTTGAGTCAGACCATGATAAATCTTTTTTTTTTTTAAATAGAAAACTGAAATTATTATTTTATATCAATAAAACATGTAAAAATGTTTGAATATATCTTGTGAGCAACAGGTATAAACAAATATAACATAAACTGTATTCTGTTTAATGAAACAATCAGTTTGAATGTTTATCCAGTGTGAAGATGCAGGAGAGAAGTTAGTTTCTATATTTTGATTGGGGGTGAGCTTTGAACATTTTAAATAAGTCTGTCTCATAACTCACTGTTGAACTGTTCTACGAAGGCCGACACTATTTTGACACACTTTTTTTGGTAGTCTGACCCACAAATATTTGTTCATTGGTAAGTATATTTTATCAGGAATTATTAGGAGCCACCATCATACTGTGTCCTATGCAAAATAAAATAGTCTGTCCATCAAATCCTCTCTGTTCTCTGTAACTGTTCTCACCCTGATGTAGAAGTCTCCGTTTTCATCTCCGGAGCGGATGCGGAAGGTGTTGTAGGCCCCAGGAGAGACGCTGGTGGCCTGGATCTGGAAGATGTCGGAGGGGACCGAGCGCTCCGAGGTGATGCTCATGTAGCGGTGGACGATGGAGAAGGGCAGATCTCGACAGGCGGGCTTGTTGACAGGACACACACAGCGGCTGGACAGACACACACACACACACACACACACACACAAGTAAGTCAACTTTGAGTGCTTTTGGTGCAGGAAAACATTAACAGCAGTCCATATATTAGCCACCAGAGGGAGTAACACGACTGAAAGGAAAGGTATCCTTAAATCTAAATAAACAGTAGGCATTTTCTCCCTCATGTTTTTCTAAGTCACATTTCATACGAGTAAATCCTCTCGTGACCCACACCTGTTACCAATCCAACACTTGTAACAGTGTAATGGTTTTATTATTGTGCTGGACCGTGTTCAGAAGAAAAGGTTGCGAGTTGGACTTACATGTGGAAAAAGTAAATGGGTAATCTTGCTGTTTGAGCCATGCTCAATACAGGGGCTGATTATATTCTGAGCTGATGGCCAGCACATACTTTAGTAATTGGGAAAAGGTGTGTGAAAGTGTACAGAAGGTGTCACTCACTTCTCAGACACCTGTACATAAGGCTCTTGGCAGCGGTTTGTGTCCACACACTGGTATCGTCCGTGGATATTCACGCAGGTCTGCGTGTCGGCACACTGATGTTCACCCGTTTCACATTCATTTATATCTGCAGGCGGGGGAAAAAAAATAGCTGGCGATGTTTGATTTGAATAAGAACGGTACAAGAATAGAGCTACTGTCAAAGAATGAATACGTGTTGACTCAGTGCAGCATTTGTGACTCTGAAAGCACAGAGAGGAAGGTGTTAGGACTGGAGGCTGGAAACGGAGGCGGGTGTGCTTACCCTGGCATAGTCTGGTGCCTTGCAGCTGGTATCCTTCTGGGCACACACAGGAGAACTTCCCTGGTTCATTGACACACTGATACTGGCACAGGTAACTGGAATAGCTGCACTCATCAATGTCTGTTAAGTTAAAAGTCCAGGTTTGATTAATTGTTCACAGTTAAACGTGGAAACGCAATCCATCTTTACAGACAGAGTGGGTCTCTTACCGTTACAAGCAAAGCCATCGGGCCCCAGTTCATAGCCCTGGTCACAGCGACACAGGAAGGTGCCATACGTGTTGTAACACTTCTGAGAGCAGGGGGCACCCATCTCACATTCATTCACATCTGGAGGGTAGAATTTACAGATACACTTTAGAGAGAGTCAGAGAGCACATATCCAAAAACAGTTGCTGAGTCAGAAACTCTAAATTATAGTTCCAAATATATTAAAGGCTCTGAAAACATATTCTCTCAATCAGCTTTTTCCTTTAAATGACAAGGTCCAAATGAACACACCAAACCCTTTTGGTTTGGTTGACACGACAGATTTCTGAGTAGAGTTCCGTTGGGGGAAAAAAGGCCACGTCCTGTACGACTGTGCACCAATTAGAATGTTTTCAATATGTGATGACAGTTGTGGGATTGTTGTTAGCGCTGCCAGGCCACTGAATCAAACGTGACTGCTGACAGAAATTTGCCAAGACCTATAAACCAATCTTGACTACAGGTCCCTGTAAGATGAAAGCTGATTGGAAGATTTCAGAGACATTGACTGATTGTTGAGTCACTCACCGATGCAAGATCGGTTGTTTCCTGCCAGTTGGAAACCAGGTTCACACTGACAGGAGAAGGAGCCGGGGACATTAACGCAGCGGTGTTGGCAGTACCTGTATCTGCACTCGTCAATGTCTGAGAGAGAAACAGAGTCAGGAGATGGTTATTCACATTCACAAAAAGTCTACTATTCTTAGCTACGCTAGTTAAAATAAAACTTCAGATTATCTCACCGATGCACTCTGTGCCAACTTTGCGATAGCCATCCGGGCACTGGCAGGTGAAGGCACCCAGTGTGTTGATGCACTGCTGGCTCGGCTGGCAGTCATGTTCATCTCGCTCACACTCATTGATATCTGTGTTTGTGGGTGAAGTGAAACAAGGACACACAAGTGTGGTTATTTTTGAGCAAATACAGCATCGACATTCAGTGTGAAGATACTGTTGCGAGGCGTACGATGGTGACTCCGTTCCCCTCATTTGCACCCAACAGCTGGGAAATATCATGTCATGTTGAATCATGCTTGCTGTCCCAGATAAACACCTCGCTGTCCTCTGGTGCAAGTGGGTTTCTCGCCGCAAGTCACATTCTTAAAGCACAACAGCTGTACTCGTGTGAAATCTTCCAAATTCCTACATTGTCGGTCTGCCCCCCGTGGACTCATACTCACTCACGCCCACACAGTTTGCACCAACACACAGTCTCCAGTCCTAACACCTGCTACGGCCACCTGTCCCTCGCAATCTGTGGCCGCCGACAATAAACACACACACACACACAAACACACACACACACACACTTAATGATCAGTCATCCTGCAGCCACCTGTCCACATCCAATCCCCAGACCTGCAACCCAGACACCCACCCGCACAGCTTTCTCCCTGAGCCTCGTATCCCGGAGGGCAGTGGTTGGACTCGGTGGGGGTGATGGGGGGCTCCGGCGCCGGGATGACCGACGCAGAGCGGGGAAGGCACAGGTAACCTCCGTAGTGGTTGAAGCACTTCATTTCCCCTTTGCATGCATCTGGAATGGTCTCGCACTCGTTTGTGTCTGATGGGAGATGCAGAGGCAAAAGATAAGGCACTTACCAAACTTGTCAGGAACAAATCAATCTGATAGAATAAGGCATCACACCTGTTGTTGTACATGATCATATAATGGTGAAATGGAATACATGTCGGTAAAAGAGTGTTTTTACCTTTGCAGTGCTCAGTCTGATGGTCCCAATGATACCCATCTGTGCATTCCTGAAAAGAGCACCAGAGAAAGTGTGAGAAAATGATGGAAAGAAAGATGTGAGCAGGCCCTCTGAGCCAAGTGATTGCATAATATATTCATAAAACATAATAAATACCCAGGAGTGGGACTTTAAAAAAAGCAGAGGATAGAAAAACTTCTTCTGTGTATTTGTGTAGGAGTGCCGGGCCAAATGGACAAAAAACGTCTGCTGCTGTTAAAGGATTTGTGATATTTTAAACTACTCCCCTTAAGCCAAATGTCAGTTCACAAGCAGGCCACTGTTTGGAAAAAAACTGTCATTATCATTCTGAAAAAAAAATGGTGTTGCTGCGAGCCGCTTGGAAAGAAGAAGTGAGGCCTGAAGAGACGTGGAATTAAAGCTAAAATTACCCCCAGCCACGACTAGCCTGAAACTCCTGTGGAATATTAAAGAAGAAGAAGACGAGGAAATCAGAAAGCTGAGCTGAACTGAGCTCAGAGAGAGAGAGAGAGACAGAGAGAGACAGAGAGAGAGGATTTGAGGTCAGCAGTTCAACAGAAAACAAATGTGTGAGCGGCTTTATCACATGGAAAAAAAGAAGATGCACAGAAAGGAGCCGAGAGAGGAAAAGAGATGCAGGTAGAGAGTTTGGTCCATCCTTACCGTGTAGGTGTCACTTTCTGTAGGCGGCTGTGAAATAACACTGCGGAGGAGCACAGACACACATATGCACACGCACAAAGTTGACACACAAGCACCCTGCATACTAATGCACTAATTCAGGGGAGACGGGATGGGAACACGCGTAAAAAACATGCACACAAACACACACACACACACAAACACACACACGCACACTCTGCTATCACACAGGTAGAGCTGCTTGAGAGATGAGAGGCAGCCAACAGGTGGTGTCTGTATTTCAGAGGGAGACAGAGGGAAAAACATAAAAAAGTAACATTAGAAAGCCGTCAGCTGCACTCATAGCTGAAATCAATCATTTTGAAGCAAAAAGCAATGAAGCCAGTTTTTTTTTTTAAGTGGGCTCGACTGTCAGAACACAAACAGCATCTTGGACTTGACTGTTTGTCAACCAAACAGTTCCCTCTTGATCGCTGCCATAGTAAATGGAATGAATCCCTCCGCCAGGTAAAAACATAAACATCATGACGTACTGCATCCTTCGGCTGAAAATAACAAAGTCAACATCACAGATATATTTTCATATTAGCCGCTCACAGAAGGCTCTCTGTGTCTCCAGACTGGCAGAGGTTCGGCTCGCTGTGTATCAGACATCGGTGGGAGCCCACAAATCCTGGCTTTTAGCTACATATTTTATAACAGCGTCTCCTTCTCAGCTGCTTCCGTCTGTGAGATCAACTTTAAGTTAATTTGATCAATGAAGTATAATGTGCCAAAAGTTGGGAGGAGCTTTCTCATAGAGCTGTGATTATAACGGTACTGGGCCCTCTGATAGAGGCCAGGTGGCTACATTGTATCTGCTCAGGTTAAACTACAGTGGCCCAACTTCATTTGGTTGCCATGACGCTCAGTCGGTTAGTCGAACCAGCAGTCTCACAGATCACCACTTATTAGCAACCTTTCCACTGTGAAACCCTTGAATTGTGTCCCTTGACCTTTCTAACAGAAACATTGACTCCAAATACACCATGAGCACCCAGATAAACCAACCGCTCAAAACGAAACCTGCCTGCTAAGCTAACTAGCATGCTAAGAGCTAGTTTGCTTGGGGAAATATTGTTTTGTTTTTATTCAGAGGAAGACCTTTCTACGAAGGCGTATTAGGGCCACTGCACGAGGGGAAACGGAGCCGAGAGAGGTGGGTAATATACCAAGAAAAAAGTCGCAAATTTGCTACTTTATTACGATGCTAATAACCGGCATTTATGCTAGCTAAAATCCCATCAATGTTGCATATTTTGTAATTAATACATCACAACGCCTTGCTAAGGTCCTTGGGGTGATGGTTGTTGATGGTTATTGTTGGTTGATTTTATATGGGCCAAATTGTCATCTTATGGGTGTTTATTGATCAGGCAGTTGGGGTAAATAATAGTAACGAAAAGTATCCGGTCAAGCAACGTGTTTACTTCCTCTATGACCGCTATAATAAAGTAGCAAATCTGAGATTTTATAAATTAGCAAATTTGCAACTTTAACTAGCAGATTTGCTACTTTAAAGTCGCAAATGTGTGATTTTTTTTATTGGAAAAAAATCTCGGCTCCATACCTTTCAGCCACTGTGGTGACAATATCCTGTCAAGTCATTATAAAAACATAAAACTTTCTCAAAATAATGGGGTAGCATCTCAAAAGCCCAAATATTGAGAACGTTTCAGATTATTTGAGATACTATACCATAATTCTGAGATGCTAATTCAATGTTATGAGATAGCACACCCACATAGGATGTAGTTGTGTTTAATTGAACCTGCTAAATTTGAAGTTCTGCAAAGTTCTACTGCGAGTTACGTCACCAATAAGAATGATAAAGTTGTCACTTATCCTGCTAAAAAACTAGCAGAATTTGTTTTAACTTGTTTTAATAACTTTAATGCGCATGATCTTATTTAAAGGAGCCATTGCACATAATGAGTACTTTAACTTTTGGATACTTTATTTTGCATGACTTACTTGAAATGGAGTGTTTTTACACTGTCGTATTGTTACTTTAACCTTATTAAAGGATCTGAGTAATTTTGCTGCAATGGTATGCAGTAAAGATACAGTTAATGTTCCTGGAAAGAAGCTAGAAGTGTTAAACCTGAATCTTAACATAAACAAATTACTTATTCCTGCTCCTGCAGACCAAAAAGTTTGAAAAAACAGGCCAATTTAAAGAATGAAAAGGATTTGCAGAGCGTGCTGTTTGAAAAGTCAACGAGCTACAGTCAAAATACATGACAGGAAAGTTATAATCACTGCCTGTCTACGTGCACAAGCACACGGTCTGGACAGGCATTGCTTATTGTATTTAATATGAGACAAACAGAAGGCTGCAGGGTGACGTGGACGCCCTCAAATACTTGATGAATGACATCACAGGCCATCTGTGACCTTTACGTGGTTAAAAGAAGCAAAACATGCCCTCACCCTGGAAGCACAGACGGTAACACATACCACTGGGCAATCAGACGGCCGCAGTACGTGACCCCTCTGAATTGGCACGGCGGACACTTACAACCAGCAAGGATGTGACCCAAAACCACCAAAAAACAAACTGACCATCGGTCCGAGGTCCAGTCACTCACTGGCTACTGAGAGTGGGCAGCAGGGATGCATGGGTGTTGCCCCGATGCCGCCGAAGATCAAGTGGCGGTTGACCTCTGGAATGCCCGTGGCAAGGATGTGGGCGCCAGTTCCCAGCTGGGATGCCCTGCCACGGCAGTGGTTCCCAGAGTATCAGGTTCTGGGAAACCCCCCATGGTTCACATTAAAGGGATAGCTGGTGCCAAACCTCCAGCCACTGCTCCCCTAACCGCTCATCTCTCCTCATTGTCTGAAGGATGTCAGAAAATGTGACCCGAGTGCAGGAATTTGGAGATGCAGAGAGGAACAGGTTGACTGTGATACCACATCACTAGGAAAAATAATCTTAGACCCATTGTTTTTGTTGGGTCCAGCTGCGTTTGGACTGCTGGACAGACAAAACAAGACTTTTGAAGACGTGGATTCTGGGAATTAGTGATGGGAATTTTATTTTTTACTATTTTGAAATTTACTAGACAAAACTATCAACAGAGAAAATAATCAGCGGATGAATCAATGTTAGTGGTAGCCCTAGTAGTGACCTCTACACCTAACTGCTCTAACACTTGTCCTGTGTATCGACAATGCTCCTAATAGAATTACCATTTGGGGCCTGCCATGGCCTCAGAAACAGAAGGCTGACCCATTTCCAAATTCACACAGTCAGCACTATTTCACATGGAAGATGTCAGGTGGCTTATAAAAGTGACCACATGGGGACCAAGAAAAACCAACAGTTGGACCACACACACACACACACACAGCGGGAGAGAGAAAGAGAGTTTAAACCTCAGGATGGTCATGTGTTGTGTTAACTCATTGCTGTTCTGCTCAGTTGTGCGTGGAGCAGCCTGAGAACACGGTGGCCCAGCGGGCTCAAGCTGCGCTCTGTTACTGCTGTGGCAGTGAACTAGCAAATCCATAACCATGTGGTCACTATTACACACACACACACACACACACACACAGTTCAGTGATGGATACTGTACTAAATCCCTTTGGTGCAGTTCTGTTCCCCCAGTGATGATACTGCTCCATCTGCCCGTGTAAAGAGCATTAAAGGGCTGTGATATATTAGTGAATGCATACAATGTGGCTTGAGATGACGGGCTGCTCTCCGGGGAACTGTGCTCCCTTCCTGTTGCCTTAACAATCCTACCTGAATCATTACAGTGACTTTGGAACTGCCACATGTTAGCTATTAGGAGCCCACTGTAAACAGTGGTAAAATACACTGTCAAATAGTAGGAGTGAGGCAGCATCCTACACTGTCTGGGATGTTATCCAGAGTGTTTTGCGGTTAGTCGCAACCTGTTTCTACTTCTTCTTCCATCGAAGCTGCTGTTTTCTCTCAGAAATGCACCAAATTTTTTAGCTTTTTTCTTTTCTTTTTTTCCCCGAGTGACTTTAGGTTTACCAAGACACAGACTTAAAATGTTCTACAAGAGGGAAGAGAACTTTTGTAACATACTGTACAATAATATATGCCCTGTGACTCATTACCTCTCTTCCTGTATATCCCCCTATTACAGTCTCTGAAACACAGAGCCAGGAAGCAAACTACACAGACTGTGAGCTACACTTGGCTCTTGAGCAAAGTGTAGCTGGGAGAGCGGAGCAGAGAGCAGAGCAGTGTGCAACTGTGACGTGTACGGGCTGTGCCAGAAAATTGGGTAATACGTACATCTCACCTCCAATACTTCTCCTGAAAACTCTCACAAACTCGATTAAGTCATCCACCAGTTCTCAAATGTCTTTTTACACGGATATGAGACGTTAAAGGAAAACACAGGGAAACTCACTCACAGATTAATCTCTTTGTCGGATGACTCTCGTCCCTCTGACCGGTGTGTCCTTCTGCTGGCTGCGGTCGTCCCGGCTGAGTTGGCGTACTGAATTGGTCCCTGAAACTCCTGCCTGTATGACCCTGAGAGAGTGAGTGGGGAGACCGACAGCTGGAGCAGCTGAACACATGCGAAGGGAGGGAGAGAGAGCGAGCAAGAGACGGAGAGGAGAGAGAGGGAGGAGAGAGGGACAGCCCATTCTTACCCCCCCCAACCCCCCTTCCTCCCCCCTCTGGCCCCCTGCACTGCCATCCTCCACTCTCCAAACCCCCTCTCCCTGACCCCCCAGGATGCAAATTCCTGGTCTGCGGCCCAAATACCAGAATTCCAAATCCGTCCAAATCGCAGGCGGAACAACAACTCACAGATTCACACACTTGCGCCCCCATCTTCTCACCCAGTGCCCCCTCTGACTGGTCCCACAACACACCTGGTTTCATTTAAACTAAACCCCTGCAAAAGCCCCAAGCTCTCCCACCCTTTCCTCCCTCCCTTTTCCCATTTACCTCCCATCTATCTATACTTACCTCCCCCATGTTTTACATTTTCTTTCACATAAAGCAGTTAAGGCCCTTGCTCTCGTCCAATCTGACATGTAGGATATTTATAGATGTGGAGAGAAAAGTTAATGGAATGTGGACAAAAATTAGAGAGTGGAAGAGTGAGAGAGAGTGAGGAGACCTATTTGGAAAATTCAGTCAGCTTATTTCTCAGAATAAATGGGTAGCCTGGATAGAATGGAGAATATAGAATGCTATCATTATTCCTGACTAACTTTGCTGCTCTGCTTTTCGATGACTAATCTATTATTGCACATGTCTGGCTGTATTTTGTCTTGCAAAATTAGCAGGCTGTTATGTCGCAAACTGCTTAAGATGTTGCTTAACCGACATTAGTTTTTTATTACTATAAAGTCAAACTTGTATTACCCCACAAAGTTTTTCCAAAGACCATGCCAATTCAAGGAACAGCCGTCAAATTACTGTAACTGCAGGCGTCACATCATGATACGTCATATATATATGAAATGCAACACCCATTACAAACTGACTGCAGTTTACAACCAAATGAATAGTGGTAATAATCCAGTGTAGAATCATGCTATTTTTAACATTATGAGAACAATTACTGTATTTTTCCACCTGTAAATCTTTGGTTTAAAAAACCTAACTGAGCCCCAGATTGTTTATCCTGTCTTTCTGGGTGGTGGCAGACATGGCAGCTGTCATTACAGGGGGTGTTAAAAATCACACTGACGACCCCCTAGCTGGACCAACTGTGCCCCCCTGGCTGGTCCCTTATTGCCATGACCACACACAGACACAAGAAGAGGTCTCAATCCATGACACATCGCAATCTGCTGGTCGTAAAACTAAAACATTAATACAGTTTAGACCGATGAGGCAGGACCTTACAAATCTACTATCTTCACGTTTACGCTATTATTTATATTCTCTCCTTTTGTCTCTAATCTCCATCCAACCTGGAATGGGTCAATGATAACAACTCTTCTATGTAATACAGCAGACTGAACAATAATATGAAATAGAATGACATTTGGATGAATATACATTTTTTATTTTTATTTACAAACCACATTTACAGACAAACCAGCCCTGTGGGTGCAAACAGGGAAGGCTGAACGTGGTGATGGATGTGGACGAGCAGAAATCAAATGACAAATAAAGGAAAGAGCAGGGGGGAAATGAAGAGGCGAGCCCCAAAGGAACCGCTTCAGTCATGATACATTTTGAAGATACAGCTTTTGACAACGCCCATGTATCTGTCCCACACAACCTGATGTCTGAGGGGCAGAAAACAGAGAGACAGGAAAAGACAGCAAACTGTAAGTAAATGGAGCAAAGAGGTACTGTAAGGCTCATGATATACTGTAATTATGAAATCTGGGTGAAGAGAGTAAATGAGGCAATCTTTGTCCACTCAGTGTAATATGGGGCGGGGGGGGTTATGTTTCTTTTTATGAATATCTCTTTGTTAGCATGTAGTGGCGCAGGGCTGTGTAAACCCTTAACTACATTCCAGCGTGTTTGCATGAGAAACAAGGTAACTACAGTTAAAGAAATCAGGGGCAGATAGGGTGACACCCACTGGTAGAACAGGGACGTCAATATTAGAGGGGAATTTAACATATAACTTTAGGTTTGAGCAACTTTAATGACTGCCAAAGTATATATAATATTTGGTTATTGGTAGGTTTTCTCAGAACCTACCAAGAGCTCTACAAAACCCTGACTGTATTTTTAGCATGGGTCGCCCTCTTGGACAGGGTTGGAGCTGTTCTATACCTGATAAGCTGTCCAGATTAAAAGCACATTAACTCACTTGAACGTGTCGAGTATGTGTGCAGAGTTGTTGTAGTGAGTGAGGTACAGCCTCATGTCGGCAGCTGTCCATCGGTCTGAACGACACGGCTCAATAAACTGGGGGAGAAACAGGGGGAGAGGAGACATTACATCACACCATCTCAAAGGTTTTAAAGCTGGCCTCAAAAATATGGTCTAAAAAAAAAAACAAATATAACAGAAACCACATTTTGTATGAGTTCACACCTTCTCCACAAGATCAATGAAGAAATCTCTGACATCTTTTGTGTTGGTTAACTTTGCGGCAATGTTGACAAGGCCTCTGGAAAGATTCTACAAAAAGAAGAAAATAATTATATGCAAAAACTATTATTACTACTACTACTACTAACTATTGTAGAAGTGACTGACTGATTACATTTAGAATATCCTAGTCATAGTCATGTTTCTCACCTTGAAATTAGCCTCCATCTCATTAAAAGCTTTAGTCTTTCCTCTGAGAGCTGTACAGACCAGACTGAACAGAGAGGAGGACACAAAAAGAGAAGCTGTCAATAAGAGTGTGTCTAAATTTTTAATGTTTAAATCGCATATAATATTATCTGTGTGTACTAACCCAGTGTCAGTGCATTTACATATAGTGTTCAAGGCTCCAGATTACATTTTTGTCGTTATTATTGCCATCTATAGGATTTATATTAAAACACACAATTCGAATGAGTAGATGATTGTATCTTTTTTATATTTGCTTTGATTTAAAAAAAAAATCTTGGCATTGGTAGTTTTAATTATGGATTATAAATTGCTTAGAGATAGTGTTAGGAAGTATAACAGGCCATAATTCACTCTCTGATATCATGGGAGGATTGTTATTAACAAATCTACAAACCTAAACCAACTTGATTTATTCAAGTTTCTTGACGAAAACTACATTTTACCAGATTACATTTGAACACATTGTGATGGTATAATTTACCTTCTCTGAATGGTCATTTTTACTGAACAGAGCCTGAACGCATCATAATGTAATTCATCAAAACTCCCATTAATGTTAGCCATTAGCTCTGTGCAGGGCTAACAGACTGTTTCTGTTACCTTTTGTGTTGATCCAGCAGATCTTTGTCAGCTATTAAAACCTTCAGTTCTTTCAGCTCTTGTAAGAACTCTTTATCTAGATCCACATCCATGTCTTCCACCATGTTATCTAAAAAGAAAAAGAGTCAGACTCAGTCATTATCAGACTATGCCTAGCCCAATTTAAATTGTTCACTTTGCTCATTGGCAACACGAACATTTGTATTCATTTTCATTCTAACGAGGATCTGCAGAACCAGAAGGACCTCTGGTGGTCATTGGGCCTCACTGATGGAGGCAACAGTGTTCCTTATTCATAATAGAAAGATGCATTGATAACGTGATTTTGTAGGCAAAGCCCGGAGGTTAGCATCGAACTGGTTCTTCGGACAAAAAGCCAACGGGATCTTTTCCCGCAAGATCATTTTTCACAGAGGAACACAATATTATTTTTGAAGAATAAATATAATTACCAGAACTAAAAAGCTAACAAACTACATCATGGTCACATGAACGCAAGCTTACTAATGAGGTCAGAAAAGGAGCAGTAGTTAGCGTGATGGCATTTTGTAGTCTCATTTAGCTTCTTGTTCGCAACCGCATTTTTTAAGACGCGTAAAAGCTTAAACATTCTTATGTTTTGTATTGCAGAACAGTATTTTAAGCTTGTGTTAAACGCAGATTATATTTCAGGTATTTAACCAAAAACCCAATTACTTTGAGAAAAGGGAACCGCCCAAAAATGCTATCTCATTTTCGTGTTTTTGGACTCATTCCTCAGCCACTCTATAGCCAACATCGACAGCCTCTTGTTCTTATGTGTGATATTTATTTTAAGCCTTTTTTTAAATGTATTTAATTTTTCCATTTGTTGATCCAACACTGTTTTATCGATATGTAAGCCTCAGACTCAGATAAATTAAGAGCGTTTCAGATGATTAATATGTCTGTTACATAACCGATTACAATGTTATACATTTGCCATTTATATCTCAGATAAATGGCAGCAACGGCCAAAGGAAACAAGACAAATGGCTCACCAATGGCCCCAACAGTCCAGTTGTTGATAAGCTGCCCCGCACAGAAAGCAAAGTCCTGGAATGTGAGATATTGCAGCTTTCTTTTCCCCGTCTCAAAGCGATTGTTGGAAAAGAAGACGATGGCAGCATAATCCCTGTAATAAGCAGAGGCATTAAAGGAGCCTTTTTAGGTGTGGTTTTGTTAAGTTAAACAAACAATACAAACCCATGAATTAATTATTCATAAAAACTACCACAAAAAAAGAGGCAGGCAGAGAGGCTTGTACTATGTTCTTCACATTATTACCGTGCAAGCTTGTCAGAAAGAAGGAAATGGTGACGTATGTTCTCCACCAGGGGTCCCTTTAGCTCTTCCACAACTTTAAAAACACGTTTGAAGTTGTCGAACTGAAATTAAACACATGATGTAAGAAACTTACTAAAATTAAAACAAAAAGACATGCATACAATCATCACAACAAATATATATATATAAGACAATGAAATATGTTTATTTAAAATGTGTCGGGAATACAGATTGTGACTACAAGCAATTTATGATCTAGAATAAAGCAACTACAATAAAGGAACAGTCAGTGTGGTTTTGAAAACGTTCTTACCTGTCGTCTGCAGCTCTTCAGTGTCACGTTTGTCTTGGCACTGATATCGTCTAAGTCTTTCTTTGTTCCTTTGGAGAGTTTCTTTCCCAGAACCTCACGGACAAATGCATCATCAAAGGCATAGTATCTAAACAAGCAAACCCAGAGGGAAAAGAGGAAAGTTGTAAGAATATATTCTCATTTACTATGTCGGGGCAGGAATACAACAACAATTACTACACGCCATGGTAACATTTACCTTGCGAGGAGAATAACCTAGTTCAAGCAAGGGACATATTTCAAATATGTAGAAAGAAATACATGTATTAAATGTTGACAATGAGAAGCGTCATAAACCTTCAGACACTGCAAACACAGGCTGAAGGTGAATTAATGAGAGAAACATCACTGCACCTCTCTATGAGCATGGCTTGTCGATGAGGTGGGATCTGGAACAGTAGCTGGTTGCCTAGTTTGGACGGACTGTGCAGCAGACGCTCACACATCTGGAAAGTCCTGTACTGGTCCATGGTGTCACTGAGCAGAACATCTGCACTCGCCTCACACTCCTCCATCACTCCTCCTTCCATTCGTACCTTCACTGCATCGTTCACTGTTGGATAAATTAGAAAAGCTTGGTAACCATAGCTGTATTATCCTGTACTAACACAGCTATACTACACAGATACGTATGCAGCTCAATTTAGCTTTCATTATGTAATTTTGTCATTAGCATTTTCCAATCTTTTTTTAGCTTGTAATCTTTTTAAGGAACATAATGTCTATTCACAACCCCTTGACATCGGTAACGAATATTACTTCTAAAAGGTGATTTTTTTCATTTGAATAGTTTTCAGTGACCTGAAAAGTCAATATCCTGAATATTACAATAAAAAGCATGAAGTAGAGAAAAGTCAGGAAAAAATATAATTATTTCTGTGGTAATCTTTTTTTATTTTTTTATTTCCAATGTTTTTATTAATCAGAAAGACCCCTCATAAAAATCTTTTGACCTAGAGCTAGGCAAAATATCAACATTATATCTATATTGTGATTACTAGTGTGACTAGATATCATCTTAGATTCTGGATATCCTAATATGGCTGCATCACAATTGAAGAAACGTAATTTTCTTAACTTACCGACTCTATTTGGTAATTTTATCAACCTTACTGACGATAATTTATCAACAAAAAGAATATACAAGATGAGGTATTTTCACCCAACCCTATTGTGACCTCTTGGATGGCCCTGACCAACAGATTGGGAAGCACTGCATTTACATTGTTTTAATCCAAACTCAACAAAAACCCACATTGTGTCCGTTTTTTGAGCTAAATGCAAAAAACCAGGACTCTATGAAACACTCCGACTCATCAGCATGTCTCAGACCCATACATGTGCAGTGTGCCTCCTCATACCCGTGTATCCATCCAACCAGAGCTGGTAAACTTCCTCATCCATGATAGTGGTGTTGCCCACGAACACATCCAGCTCCATCGCCATCTGCGTGGAGGCAAAGAAGTAAAAAGAGAAGGAGGGATGTTTTTGTTTAGCTGAAGTGAAGTTAGCCTCCACCAATCAGATGTCAGGTTAGGTCAACACACATCTTACCTTGTTTTGAGTGTTGTATCGACGTGTTTTAAGCACCACGCTGTACTAAAGACTGAAATGCTAAGTGTATTATTAAACTCTATTGGCTGAACTTAAATCTTCTTCCCATGGTCGCCTAGCTACCTTCCTCCAGGCTAGCCTCTTATGCTAGCTACGTTAGCAGCTTCAGGGGAGAATCCGCCGTCAAACAGAGACAACAGCAAGTTAAGACCGATTTAACATGACGTCAAAGGCGAGTAATTGACGTTGGCCTTTGACGTACTTTGAAGACACCAGATTCTAGCAAACGGTAGCGATTCTCTTTTGCTATGGGTGCTCAGTGTCAACAACAGCAGTCACGCTAAATTAATTTCCGGTTGTGTGACGTAACAGGAAATGTTGAATCGTTTACTGCTGTAAACGTCTCTTTCAATAGCCATCTTCTCAAACATAAAAACACTGGCTTTGTCAACCTTTTATTGAATGTTTGCTTTTGTATATGCTTTATATCGAATTATCATATTTCGTGTAAGTCCGGATCAGACAAATTGTTCTCACATACAGTATTGTGCAGTACGATACCAAACTAAAATCTGCAAAGGTTCACACGGACAAAACGGATAAAAGGACGAGTCCCACCTATTTACTGCTCAGAGTGCATTCAGTTTTAGTAACCCATTTGTAGAATGTATGCTTTTATTGTGAAACCACAGCGGTAGGGTCAATTGTGGTGCACAGATTTAACAACTGAACATCGATTTAGTGTTTTGCGGTTTATATAAATGATGTCTTCATAATATCGATCCACTTCTAAAATCAAAGCTAAAGCTTGCTGCGTTCAATAGACTCCATCGCTGGGGCTATATAGCCTAACTTTAACATATACAGGTTGGGCCCAAAATTAATTCCTATCACTCAGCAAAAAACAAACGCTATCATTGATTTGATGTAAGAAAGCAAATAATGGCTTGGAGAAAATCAAGCTACAATGGACGATTATGTAAATACTCAAACTACAGCGCATCTGTCAGCCGGGCAGTGGCCTCCTGTTGCTTCCTGCAGCTCGTCCACCATTTGTGCTCTTAGGTCATGTTTTAAATGTGTCATCTGTGCGAGCACCGGGCCTATGTGCTGTGCTTGCAGCGTGTAGCAGCACAATCTGCTCTCTTTTCCTCCGGCGATTAATCTAAATAAATCTCTGCAAATCCCTCTCCTCGCCCTCCCTTTCTGTCTTTCTGCGTGCGCCCTTCAAAATCACAACATAAGGGAAACCGACTCGGTCGACGTGTCATTTCGCCGGATCTCTCGCTACGCACATCAACACTCTCGTTTCTAACCCCACATGACACCCTGATTCCATCCCCAGCTCCCCCTTGCACGGTTAACACCCTACATTGTTATGGCCTCAGTGAAACAATGGAGGTGGGACAGAGGGCGGAAGGATGTGGCTGAATGCCTCAGCATAAACCCATGGAAAAAAGCCTGCAGTCACACTTTCCGCCAGTGTTCTTTGAAAAGAAACGAGTACAACTAGGAGTCACTCATGATACAACTGCATTATACTGTAGGCTACCTATCTTTTCTTTTTAATTAACCCAACAGGCACGTATACTCGTACCTATTCGTGTGTTGCAATGGTTTGAGGATACCAAAAGATCTGGTCTTATGTCTTTCGTTTTTGAGGATGATAAGACATGTCAGAGGAACAGAAAACCCAAGAGGAAGTGACTTCACACAGTCCTTCCCCACTAATTTTCCTTGAGAAATGTTGTCATGGTGTCACAGCATGATAAAGGTAATGTGTTTGAATCCAAATGGGGGTTCCCCGCTGAGAGAGATCACATGGAGCAGATCTTCAGCCTCACATACTGATGTTTAAATATTGTAGCTGCGCGGCCAAAGTCAGATTACCATAACTATGGTAAGCGAAGAGCCACTGTACACATCAGAGGAAACCACTAACATGTCTCATTACTATCAAATGAAGTGTGAATGTAGCAGTGATCACATAATAGATACTTCCGGGAAACCACTCAAATAAGAAAAATGTTGTCGAGGAACGCGACTGTATTGAAACAAGAGTAAGACGACATTAATCAAAGTAGAATATTTAAGAAGTAATACATCTATATTGTAGTTAACTACGACGCGTTCTCGCTTCTCTCATTGAAATTCACCGAGCCGATGCTTTTATTTTGAAGATGACGCAGCCCCGGTTCCCGGAAATACTCCAACTTGACGCGCAGCTCGCTGCATGAAGGAGTCGCAGCCGTGAAAGTGGAGGAGGCGGACATTGTTGTGGTAACAGTCCAGCCCCAGAGGATGAGCAGATGATGCTTATGCTGAGCGGATAAAGGACGACATTGGATTTTTGATTTATTTTTGTTTTGTTTTGTTTTTAAATTTAAAGAATGGATCGTTTGTAAAATATATATATATATTTTTTTTAAAGAAGCTGCTGCAGCATACGGACACAAGCACCGAGAAACGGAGTTCATTTAGCCGAGACGAGCGAAGCACAGCCTGCTGAGACGATGCCAGCGAAGTAAAAAAAATCACAACATCTGCAGGGTGTGCGTCCGAGGCTGCGGGATTAAGCCTCTTTGGATCGACCGGGCCTTCGCAGGCCAACTCAAAGAGTCCACGGTTCGGCTGTTGCCTCCAAAATACTGCGTGAGGAGGTAAAATAAGGACAGCTGTATTCCTGAAGGCCTTCGGAGAACACTGCTTGCGGTTGAGACGATGACAGATTGACATTAATGGGGGTTTGCTGTGCGTTTTCCATTCACGACCTCATCAAGGCATCGTCCGCGGAGACCAGACGCTGGCTTCAACGCAAATTAGGACTAAAGCCGCGGCGCCTCGAAGGAAGCCGTCTAAATAAAGAAATCACATGTTTGTGCGATGATTTGGCCTCCGGTGCTGTTGTGATTGCATAGGCTCGGCTACATGACATCTGGAAAACACTGTATGCGGAGGAAGAGGATGCGCTAGCTCCGCGTTGAGCATCTAGCCACATCGCAGCTCGTTTAATTTCTATTCTCAGGTAGGCTACCCGCTAGGTGTAGGGTTTTTTTTAAATAGGAAATGGGTAGCGAAGGTGAGATAATAAATAGGGAACTGTCAAAGATGTCTGACGAGGATTTGCTGACGTGCTCCAAAGAGGAGCTGGTGAGCCGGCTGCGTAAAGAGGAGTCGGAGAAGATATCGGCTCTGATCCAGCGAGGACGGCTGATAAAAGAGGTAAATAAACAGCTGCAGGGACACCTCCTTGAAATCAGGGAACTGAAAGTCATCAATCAGCGCCTGCAGGAGGAGAACGTGGAGCTGCGGGACCTGTGCTGCTTCCTGGACGACGACCGGCTCAAAGTGAAGAAGCTCGCCAGGGAATGGCAGCTGTTCGGGCACCACGCAGCCAAAGTGATGCGGGAGGACCTGGGCGGCTACTTGAAGAAGCTCGCCGACCTGGAGCGCATGCAAGACGGGCTGGTGAAGGAGAATTTGGACCTGAAGGAGTTGTGCCTGGTCCTGGAGGAGGAGTGTGTCAGCAGGAGCGACTCCAGCCCCGGCGGGTCCACCGAGCTCAACCTGCCCTGCATGGTGGCCCGGGACCTGGGGGACGGGAGCTCGAGCACGGGCAGCGTGGGAAGTCCAGACCAGCTCCACCTAGTGTGTTCACCTGATGACTGATGGGGGGGTTGGTGTCAGCTGTCAGGGCTTCTCCGACTCAAATGAAGAATCTGTAGACTAGGGGTGATGTGACTGACCGGATGGAGACACATACGCTTTGTCAGACAATACAAATCAATTTGGTGCAAAAGCATTAAGGCCTTCTGAATGCTGCAAAGACTTTTGTGCCACTAGGTTTTGACTTGACAAATAATCTACCACTATAGACATTTTCAGGACTTTACAAAAAACATTTAATAGATGTTTGCCAGATGATAATGTATCTAAATTTTACAGTGTTTTTTTCTAATGATTCCTCTGTTTTGGGGGACATCTCCTTTTCTCAGTGGTCTGTTGTTGAAAAAAAGAAAAAAAAGAAATGGGACCCAAACAAACTGGGTCGCATATATAAATTTTATCTCATGCACTGGACTAGCCTACACTGGTAGAAGTCTCTTTTCTATTGCACTGGACAGCGTTATCATGGATCTTTAAATCACAGATCTAAAGATTCATTTCAATCCAGTTTTGAGCCATATTTAGTCCACTGAATTCCAATAGCACTGAAATAGATGAGTTGTGATAAAAGAGGAAAAAAATGAAACTATTTGATATTTTGCTTTTGCTAGACGCCCAATAATGAACTATTTTATGCACTCTCTTCCTCAGGAAAGGATTGGAGTGCCATACGTGCATGATGGTTGTCACAATTTGTACAGGCCTATTAACCAGTCTGATGTGCAGGCCCTTCAGGTTTACTGTGGGTGGGGCTGCTGTGCATAATGTACATGTACTGGAGCCGGGGCAGAGCCAGCACACATGTGGAGGTTTTGCATCAAACGCGGTAGATGTCCGTGGACCTCACTCAGAACTGAACTGAACTAGTTCTGTCACTTTTTTTAAAAATCCAACTGGAAACTCTTTGTATCAAAATGCAAGGTCTACAAGTTTTAATGATTTGTATTCTATTCAAACGCAGCTGTTTAAATTCACTTGTGTTACCTTTTTGATTACATTGTTGTTGATGTTCAATTAGCATATCACAGCGTTTGTTTGAGTTGGGCGACGGTCAGTTTTGTCTTCTGTAACTCATGCTTTGTATTAACCTTGTAACATTAACTCTAACCCTTCTTTATCTTGATTTATCTGCATTAACAGCATAACTAACCGATTTTCGTTTACATCATAGATAATGCACATGGATTAGAAAAGATTTATTTTGTCGTTAGCTGTTTATTGGTGGACTATGCTCGTAGTGCATTGAAGAGCTTTAAATACAGTGGGTATGACACTTTGTGCTGTGTCTGACCTTTCTTTGTGTGTCCGACTTGCAGAAACCAGCGTTTACACGTTCACATGTTCACATGACACAGAATGAAGGATTGATTTGTGTTGTTGTTTTGACCTTCGTGTTTGAAGCGACTGTGCTAGACTGATGCTCCTGTCATGTCACACAGACTGACTTTATGGATGTTCATCAGTTTTATTTTGGGATCCCTATGTGCTGAAGGCTGAAGGGAACGGTAATGCTTTTAGCCACTTAGTGATGCACTTTGACAGCAGCGTACGCGCTAATGTTTTTTTTCCTCCCTCATACATAGCTCTCAATCTGACTCGCGTTCTAATTCTGTTTCTCTCTCTAACCCCATTTTAGCAGAGCAACCCAATGCCCTCTGAGCCATGTTTTTATTAGCAAGAGATGTGCTTCATTTTGGGGAAATGGAGAAACAGAGAACACAGTGTTTGCAGTTGAGGGGGCACGGAGCGGTCATTAGAGTTTATGTTGTTAGCACTCAAACCTTTTCGGTCAGTAAAAGGCTTATGATTATTTTCATTATATATCATTTTCTCTATTAGAACATCTTAAATTTATATAAAAAATGAAAGATATATGACCAATATAATTGACCAGGGTCAAAGGTCGTGACATACTTGTCTTTCTCCAACCAACGGTCCAAAACACAAAGTTATAGAATTTATAACACAGTATTGTGAGTAAATTCTCACATTGGATAAGCTGCAATCTGAGGATGTTTAACTCTCATTTGTGTTTGATTTAATGCAAAATAGGTGCAGGTTAATCTTCCATCAGTTCACTAATCAAATACTACCATCAGTCCTAACTTTATGTTCCAGTTGGGACAATTTTCTCTGCATTCACTTTTCAAAATTTAAAAACCTTTTTGTCATATTTTATTTTAATCTGATGAATGTTTTTTGATTAATCATAATATTAATAACAATAATAATACACCACACATTTCACACAGTTATGAAACTTTGCTCTTTATTCTGTGAAGTAGTTCAGATTTGACAAAAGATTAGAGTACGGCACTGCCCACCAAACAGTTAATTTGTCAGAGACAAAAAACAAACATTACTAAAAATATATATTACACTCTCAAAAATAAATATGTAATTGTATAATCTATATTAACTCCTATGGCCCAGCCTTAGTGGTCAATCATTTGCATAGACAATATTAGAATTTGTAAAGGATTCATATAAAAATAAGGACCATTTACTTATCAGTACTCTATTTCCCTTAAAGAGGACATTCATTAAGTGTTACATATCATAACGTAACAATGTTATTTATTTAAATGCATGATTATACTGAAATATTGCTATTTATATATTATCAAATGGAGTTATCAGTTATTTCTATAAAGTTTGTAATTCTATAATCCTGCATACAATGCTTTCGTAAGGAACCTTGGACATACTCATTCTACCTAATAGCTTTTAAAATGAGAAATATAAAGACTTTATATTTATGCCAATACTAAAAAGAGTGTGACATTCATATCCCAATAGTAACACAAATTTGCATATTATCTTCAGTAAAGAATCAACTTTTCCTTAGAGAAGCAGATGCTCGCAGCTCATTTTGAAAATGGTTATCACAAACGCCATTTTCATATCCCTTATGTTTCCCAGAGATCCCTTTTGTCCCACATGCTGAGATGAACATTAGTGTCTTGCCAGGATGACACGGTAGTCAATCACAGAGTGAGGATGGTTGGGGAGTGCAGGGAGTGATCCGACTGGTCTCCACTACTGCTGCTGCGGCGATGAGCTATACCGCAGGGCTGAGGGGCTTGAGACTGGTGGCTGTTTCCTTGATGTGAAGCAGCATGAGAGGTGATGGAGGCGCTGGTGTCTGAGGAGGCAGAGGGATAGGTGAAAATCATACTAGTTAGGGACATGAGAGAGGGAGTAGATGTGAGAACCGGGGTGTGGAGAGACTCTGATTCGGGGGTGGTGGTGGTAGAAGCAGCAGAGGTCACAGGCTTGGTGGGGATGGTTATCTTTGGTTTAGGCTTCTCCATCTTTGTTGGCAGTTTGGTCGAGGGTCCAGGTTTGCTGAAGTCCCACGGCTCCAGTTTGACGCCCCCCATAGAGGAGGTTGAGGGACTTGGGTCAGAATCCGAATCTGAGTCGTCTATTTTACAAATGGGACGGTGAGCCTCCAGGACCAGCTCAAGCTTATCTTTCTCCTTTTCTAATTGAGCTATCTCCTTCTGTAACTTGGACTTTTCCTCCTCCAGCTGGTCAGTCTCCTACAGCAGAGAAAGAGAGACACATGTCAATTATCTCATGTCTCACTGAGACCAGTGCCTTGTATTTCAAGCATTAATGTTATGACATTTATGCAATGTTCACTCACATTTTGCAGCGTGTCTGTCAGCTCCCGACGGCGATTGCGACATTTTGCTGCTGCCAGTTTATTCCGCTCCCTCCTTATCCTGCGTCTCTCCACCTCTTCCTGCGATAACTTTTCAAAGATTAAATATTTAAAAACTCATAAAACAAGGTAACCTGACACAGAAAGTCAAACACTAAACCCCATTTAATGTCTAGTTTCATTGTGAAAGCTTGCTTTGGAAAAAAAAACCTCAGAGTACCTAACATGGAGACATGTTGGCAGTCTGACACAGGTGAAATACTACCACCATGTGTGTGCAATGAGTCATCACAGTCATGGCGGCGGAATGATTTTGAAACGTCAAAGCTTTTGTGTAACACAGACTGACTTCATCCAGTGCCCTACTCAATAATTGCCGTTGATCCAATATTTCCCGCCCTTTCAGAGTGATGAGTCACACTCAGACCCCAGCGGTGACTCAGGTGTGAGTCATAGAACATGACTTGCCCCTGTGAGTCACATGACAGTCAACTTCCTGTACCATGGAATTACAACTCCAAGAACAAAACTGTGATGGGAATATGTGCCAACGTGTGCCCGATGAAACCGAGAAAAAAAATTAAGCTACACTGTGGTGGTGATGAAAAATTACGATGGTTCTCAAGGTTACAAGTTGCATTGAACTGGGTTTCTTTAACATCTATGACATCTTATGTGGACAAATAACATTGCTCTGTTAACAAAAAGCAGATCTTTGCAAACAATGTGTCACAGGTTATCATTATACTGAGTCAACATAGCCTCAAAGTAAACACCATCAAAGAACACAAACTGTGTTGGCCCCTGGAGAGCAAGTTTTCCTTTTGGAAACTTATTTAAATAATGTATGAAATAAAATCTCCACACAATTTCCCCTATTTCAAAATTGATTGAGTGTGTAAATCTAAAGGAAATGACACACATAGTATTACAGGATGTTACACACTACTTGTAACACTCCATGCCCCACTATCTACATCTCCTCTAGGGAAAATTTGACTCCCAATAGAGCTCACTTCGTTTTCTCTCAGGTTGCCAACCCACACACTCTTACCCAACAGTAAGACACACAATACATCCACGATCACCAGTGTCTATATCACTGTATATATGTTCAAAAAGTCTGTTATTTAAGGACTAGTTTCTTACGTGTTCGTCGTTCCTGCGTCTTGTTGAAGTAGTGTTGTTTACAGCTGCTCTTATGACCCCTGGTCTGAGAAAATGGGATTGGGAAGGTGGTGGACCCAGAGGCCGTGCCCCTGAGAGGGTTGGGTAAGGAGGTACTGGAGATCGTGAAGGGCCTGGTGGATGCATGAGGGAGGGCTGGACCAACCACTGGAGGTCCTGGTTGGTTGTGATGGCGTTGAGGCTTGGTACAAACTGACTGCTGCCAGCCATCGTAAACTTCTAGAAAAACAGAAAGGGTAAGTCGGTGGAAGTACAGAACAGGTGATCCATAACAAAATACATGGTTTCTGAAATGTAAATGAAAAATAATTAAAGTAAAACATAACTGATGCTTAAGCTAATCATGGTTATGTTAATATATACGTATTGCGTTTGACTTATTGTATGGACATACAGTATAATAACTAATGAAAATACACCTACCTGCTCCTGCTGTGTAGTTGTAGTGTTGGTGGTTCCCAAGGTGTTTGATCCAGAAACGCTGCCCGTGTACGCCGGGTTGCCTCTCCCTTGACCCCCAAAGTGTCGATACATCTTTTCTGTTTAAATCAAAAGAGAATTAAATCCAACTGAAGCTATGAAGCTTTCAGGTGTCACGAAAGTACTGTCAGGTTGAATCTCGTGCGTCAAATCAAACTCCGGGTAAGCCCACCTTATTGTGGTAAATCGGTAGAGTCCAAAAGAGTGCGTCTTCAAGGGGGAACAAGGAAGGAAATGCCGCCTCGCTTTTTTTCAAATCGCCTTAAAACTTCCAAAAACGACGATCAGAACATCCTCTCGTCCTTAGTCACACATCTAGAAGGCAAAGTCTGGAAATAATTGGGAGATTGTAAACTCTTAAAGCGGCACTATAGGTTCGCCACGCCCCTCTGAAGTTACGGGAAATAGTGTTGTCTGAAACCTCACACGAATCGAACCACGTGCCGTGACGCCATTGACCATATATGGTGAGAGTTTCCTCCCGCGCGTAGCACCCGGGATTCCTTGGACAGAAACCGCTTCTGTTGCGGTGGTTGACATACTACTACAATTTCCTACGCCGATGGAAGTATTGTCACTTAATTAATATACGCCGAGGGGAAATATGTAAAGTAAATATATACACGAGTAAGCTCTAAAACTAAATCTAAATTGTAGCCTACTTTACTCGTTATTTGAATATTTCAGTAGTCTACTTTTTTCAGATGAGATATGGACAGTATTTGTTCAGATCGTTACAGTTTCAAGAAGCGGAAAGGGGGTAAGAGACTAGTTTAACATTGAGGACTAGTTTAACATTGAGGGCTTTCTTTTTATTGCCGAAAACACTGTTTTTCCATTTTCAATGATTATGGGGAGGTGTTTATGAGTTTGTTCAAGTAGCCTATAGGCTCAAACCTTATGTCAAAGTGAAATTAATTTGAATGAATTTTCATTTCATATCCATTTTAGAAGAATACATATCTTGAAATTATGAAAACATTGGTGTTCAGTATTAAATTAATTAATTAAAATGAAACCTTACTCACAATTAGTGTCAACTGTAAACTATAGTCCCAAAGCAAGAAGACAAAAGAAATCCTACTCTAATACTCAATATGAATTTCAAGCTTGCATGTATAGTATGTGTGGATCGGTTAAGAAATAGATTATAAATTAGTAAAATCTGGGTATGCTGTGTTGAGGTTTTTGGCATTCACTCTCACTTCACAAACCACATCAGTGTGCAGGCATGCCTGTAGAGATGAGTCAGTGCATTGCCACAAAGCTGTTCAGTTATATCACCATCCGTTTCAACGGCTTTTTTTTTTTTACTCGCAAGCACAAAATAGTTCTAAAAGATTCAAAAACTGCGTGCAGTAGATTCGGTAAGCTTAGTCTGTCACACAGCTGCTGATCTTGCAGTCCCTAAGGATAGAGTTCCCGGCAAGGGGTTGATTTCTCCTAATGATGCACCAGTGTCTCACATGACTGCTAATTCTTCTCCTAGGATTTGGATTGTATTTCTTTTTCTTTTTTTTAAGTCACTTAAGTGAATTGCAAAGACAGTAAGTAGTCCCTTTTTGGGAGGAAAAAAAGAAAAATAGTGCAGATAAATCATCCTGATCTGAGAGTCTCTTCTTAACTTATGAATGAGAACAAACTGAAACTGCCCATTTCACTGAGGAGCCTCATATTTCATATTTCAACAACATTAACCCCCCCTCAGGTTGTTAGTATCATATAAAGGGAATATGGGGTAAAGGTGAGTGTCAGATGACTAAAGCTATAGGAATGCATGATGCCACACTTGCAATGTGTCTAATTGTGACAAGTCCCGACATGTAGATCACATTTTCACACCCATGACTGCATCCATTCATCCACCAGCTGTTTCTTTAATGTTATATTTGATTAGGTAACGTCTGCTCATCAGATGTTTCCATTTGGGTAACTAGTATTTGTTTTTAAGTTAATGAATATCCGCAGGTGAAGGTGTGTGAGTATGTTGTTGTTTTCTGTTTCACTCCACATTTTCAATACAAAAGTTAACGATATTCTGGAGGGGATGAGGGGAGTTTAGATTCCATTACCATTTACTCACCCCCAAAAATCCCTCCTCCACACCCACCCACACAAATGCTTCACAGAGCATAAAAGCGTCCTCATGCCACACACATTTAAATGTAATTGATTAAGTGGGAGTTGTGATTTACACCATGTCAATACCTCGATTATTTTGTCATGTTTGCACAGAGCAGTTTTTCACATGCCTGTACAAAAACACTACAAACAGATTGTCCAGGTCATGATTTGTAGAAGTAAATACGATTTTAAAATATAATAACCCTAAATTACTATAGTCCAAATACTGTAAATGGAATACATAATATAGTATAATATAATATAATATAATACAATATAATATAATATAATATAATATGTATTGTCTTGTGCTTGGCATTCAAAATGTTAAAATATAGATGCATTAGCAGCAAAGTGTACTTGGGTAGAGTAAATGTACAAATCCATATAAGTTTAAATACATTATAGCAAATAGCCCTAAACTGCTGAAGTGTTGGCCACCATAGTTCTTAAGTAGTAAAAGTGAAAGTACCAGTGTTTTAACTGGTCCAGATGGAGCTCATTTGAACTGTATTAGAGTCTACAATCGATATTATACAGTCGTTTTTTGTTAACTTTTCTCATCTGTATATAATTTAACCTGCAAAGTATCTAGTCAGTTTTAAAATTGTAGTTCGTGGCTCCGTTTAGGTGAAATGTAACCTAGTGAAACATGTCATCACAAGCAAGAGGCATATTAAGACGTAGACTTCGCTGTGTGTATTGGTACGACTGTGTAGTTCTCATGATTTTTCTGCCACGCAGGCAGCCTGAAGTCGACCAACCGCAGTGAATGGGTGGGATCAGCCCGAGGTCTCTGTTAGCCACGTAGCAAGCTAACAACGTTAGCCGTGCAGGTAAGAGCTCTCCTGCTTGTTATTTTTTAACTTCATAATCATAACATTATCTCTCGGAAAAGCTGTGTGGGGATGTTAAATGTCACTGTTTAACGCGTTTTAGTCACCTGTGCGTCTCCACCTGTTTTTTTTAAATTATGTTTACTTTAACTTAGTACGCCATGCTAACGTTAGGTAGCTAACATGAACTGGAAGCTATAGTGGCAACCGTTGAATAAGTTTATACGTAGGTTTAGCCCGCAGGAATTAGCATACGAGCGTTTAAAGCTAGCCTTTTACTGATATGTAACTAACGTTAATGTTAGCTGGGGTACAACACACCCGTGATTAATGTAGCTATCTGAACATGTCAATTTAATTTGGGTTAGCTGACGTTAAGCGTTAACTAAGCTGAAATGTAACTAACGTGTCATTGTTTTTATTTTAGGCGTCAGCGAATATCATAATGGACTTGCCACATCAGGGGTACCGAGCAAGTAAGTTGAAATATTAATTAATGTCACCACCTTATGATCACTTGCCATTTCTTGTAAAAACAAAACAACATCTGTTAAATATCCGTCCACGATTTCTACTTCCTGTTTACTTAACTTGCGACACACAGCTGAATAAACATTTGACGGGCGATCCACTAAAATACCAGTCTATAAGGTACACCTACATTAATGCAGCCTATTAAATGAGTGAATTGTACCTACGTGAGGGTTATAATTACTTTTATTTGACACATGGTGGGGAGAAAATATTAGAAACACTTGTCAGTATAATGTAATACAATTCAACAGCACTCAAAGCAAAGCCTCCAAAAATTCCCTGGCAGGGAAGCAACACCTGTCTAAAACACCTGGAACAAAAACACACAAACAATAACTTTGTGGAAGAAGAATTTATTGCAAAAACTACAGTGCATTAGTTTTAACTCAGGGTATCAAATAAATTGTCAACTGAGTGTAAACCTCCACTCATTATTACATTCACTCATAACAATTTAATAATTTTGGAGTAGCTTATCTTGGTGATATTGTTTCACTCTTACTAAAGGAAAGACTTGATGTGGTTGAGGTTTCTTAAGTGATTGGATTAACATAATACACAATTTTGTTGGAGTTTAGTGTATTTGATAGTGTGGGTAATTCAGGAGTAACCACAAATGCCCTCCATTTACTTTGTTATGTCCGTCTTTTCACAGCTAAACCGAGAGCTCGTGCAGCTCCCCCCACAGCAGATTCTATCCTGTTTGATGACACCAGTTCTGCAGCCCCAGCCATGAACAGTCAAGGATACTACACTCCCGGGTACAATATTTCCGGACCCTCAAATGACATGCAAGGAGGTGGGCCTAACAACGTCTTTACTGACCCAATGGCCAATGCTGCAATGATGTATGGATCCTCGTTAGCCAACCAAGGAAAGGATATGGTGAACAAAGAGGTGAGGAAAAGCAGAGAGTTAACAGTATTCCTTCAGATATGATGTATGCTACAGGATGTTGTGTTAATATAGTAACTTTAACAGTACCAACTATCTCAAGTTGACAGTTGGAAATATTAGCGATGCACTCTTGGCTGAGTCCAGTTTTTGTCTTGCCAACTTCCATCCATCCATCCATCCATTTTCTACCGCTTATCCTGTATTCAGGGTCACGGGGGGGCTGGAGCCGATCCCGGCTGTCATTGGGCGAAGGCAGGGTACACCCTGGACAGGCCGCCAGTCTATCACAGGGCTGACATGTAGAGACAAACAACCATTCACGCTCACATTCACACCAACGGGCAATTTAGAGTCACCAATTAACCTATCCCCATCCTGCATGTCTTTGGACTGTGGGAGGAAGCCGGAGCACCCGGAGAGAACCCACGCTTACACGCTTACACGGGGAGAACATGCAAACTCCACACAGAAGGAGCCCAGGGCCGACCCGGGGATCGAACCCGCCCTGCTGTGAGGCGAGAGTGCTACCCACTACACCACCGTGCAGCCCCGTCTTGCCAACTTTTCCTACAAAATTGATATTCAATTCTTGTGCAAAAACATTGCCACAATCAATTCTTCGCAAAACATTGGATACTACTACCAAGTTACAGGAACTTCTAGTTATAAAACCTTGTTTTAAGGTTTTTCCTCTACAAATGAGCTTTATGTCTTCTTCATTTGTGCTAAAGAACCTGCACACAGACAACATAATGTGTGTGTTGGTCTATTATGTGTCGCAGCTGCCACTGTGTACATGACATGCATGTTGTGTGTGTGATTGTGATGTTACTGTCTGTGCCGCTGTGTGCACAATGTAAAAACCATCGTGCAGCACATGTGTGTGTAAATATGACCGGCAAATACTAAGGTATAGGAGACTGATTGGTCGGTCATGAATTTTAATGCAACCCTCCAAACACTCCAAATCATTTTTACAAGGTTTTGAAGTTTCTCTGTGGCTGTATGATGAGGCATGCAAATCTAGACACACCCTGACTGTCAATGTGACAAGACACAATGTCTCAACAGGAGTACAGAGTCTCCTCAAATACAGCAATTTGCTGTACAAATGTGAAATGTTTTTTTCCTTGCAGTTTTTCAACATAGAGAACCATACAGATACATCACAGAGTCTAATACTTCCCCAATCCCCCTTTGCCTGATAGTAGTGAACCCAGAGCCTTTTCACAATCAAAACCTTAGTGTCAAAGGGATGTCATTATTGGGGGACAGGTTTTCATTCAAGTAGACCATTTTCTTAAATAAGAGTCGATGAATTTCCTCACCAAGAAAGGTAGAACATTATAATAGGCCTGTGGATGGAACATAAATAAGACTGATGTTGTTCTACTGGATTAGTAACTTCAACACACATTGATAGGGTGTCAAAGTGATCCAGAGTCAGACAATGACGATGACTCAACTGCATGAATTAACTTTGCTTTTCAGATCAGCAGATTCATGTCTGTGAACAAGCTGAAGTACTTCTTTGCCGTTGACACCAGATATGTAATGAAGAAACTTATGATCCTCATGTTCCCTTACTCGCATCAGGTAATCGGAGCCATTCACTCATCACACTTTGTCCTACATCAGTTTACTGGATGACAGCATGCATAACTGCTTGATATTTTTTCCCCTGGTATCATATTTTCACCCACTTATCACAATATTATCAGCCATTTAACCAAAACTCCAGCTTTATCTATGAACATTAGAATGCTTTGATTGCCAGTGCAGATATGAAAGCACACTGAGCTCAGTTAATTTCTCCCAAACGTTCTGTTCCCTGATAATGTACAAACTATACAGAGTGCACACTCTTCCTACAAGACCAGGGTCACAAAAATACATACTAAAGAAGATACTTGTCTCAATGTACTTTCCCCACTATGTGATAATTTGCTTGTAATATTTGACGGTCTTCACTCAATTTTTTTATTTAAAATGATCATCAACAACTGCTGTGACCCCTAAGTTATTATTATATTTCAATCTTATTATGGTTAATTTAACTTCATAGTCTGATGTTTCATGTAAGCTAAGTTTCTCCATCTTGTAGACCGGCCAGGTTAAAAAAAGAGCACGAATCATCATTTGCATATTTAACATATAACACTATTGGACGAGTCTGCTAAGATGACTCATACTGTACTTGTGTGTTCTTGATAGGATTGGGAAGTTCGTTACCATCGGGACACTCCACTCACTCCAAGACAGGATGTGAATGCACCAGATCTTTACATACCAAGTAAGTTTAACATAAGTACAAAATTATCAATAGAAGAGTATTTTGTGATTTCTGTATGAATTAAGTGTACTTTTTTTAAAAAATCTTTTTAGCGATGGCTTTCATTACCTACATTTTACTTGCTGGAATGGCCCTTGGCATTCAAAAACGGTGAGATAAAGACGGTTATTCTTTGTCTTATTTACTTTATGACTCACAGTAAATAATGCGATTGATCAATTCAGTTAAATAAAGAGTTTGTTCTGTCTTTATTTGAAGGTTCAGTCCAGAGGTTCTTGGACTGTGTGCCAGCACCGCCCTCGTGTGGGTCATCATCGAGGTCTTGGTCATGTTGTTGAGTTTGTACCTGCTCACGGTACACAGCGACCTCTCAACTTTTGATCTCATTGCCTACAGTGGATACAAATATGTTGGGTAAATGTAATGTTCTACTTAAAATGATTGTGATTCTATTTTACATAAAATCAAAGCTTTGACCCCTAAACCGATGAAATGCTAAATCTTAGATGTAGATAAATGTATTCTGGTTCAGCTCAGTGGCTTAAAGTACCTTTTGTAAATGAGGTCATTTTTAAATGTAACAAGAATAATGTTAACTGCATTATAAGTTGTTATTGAAAAACATATATACTGTTTATGCTTCTCCTCTAGGATGATCTTCACAGTGATGTGTGGCTTGCTGTTTGGCAGTGATGGTTATTTTGTGGCACTTGCCTGGTCCTCTTGTGCCCTTATGTTCTTCATTGTAAGTATTTTGAGCCTTATGGTGTTCATTTTAAATTATTTAAGATTTAGTCTCATTAAATTTTTATAATTCATAGTTTTCATCTAGTTTTTACAGAAGACAATTAGGGTGACATTGGAATTATTTTTTTTTATTATTATTTTTTGTTCTAAATTTGAATTCTGACTTTTCTTCTGTGGGGAAAAGTCTCAAGTTTTTGTTGTTACTTTTAGTACAAATGTTTTCTTTATTTTTACTTGTGTCAACGCTCAACTTTTATGAATTTAATCTGAAATTAAGCATTTTCTTCTTAAACATAAAGCCCAAATTATTTTGAATAATTTCTGTTTAATGGGAATCAGAAATAAGATTATTAATGAATTATGAATTATAATTAATTGTATTCTAAAAGTAGGTAATATATTTACACGCTGTTTTACGGACGTATTACTTAACAGATGCCACATTATTTTATTAAAAATATATTGTTTGCCTAAATTGCAGGTTTAAAAATGTTTCTGCCTTTGCAGGTTCGATCTCTGAAAATGAAGATCCTTCCCTCTCTCGCCTCGGACTCCATGGGAACTGGATCAAGTGCCAAACCCCAATTCCGCCTTTATATCACTGTGGCTACTGCATTGTTTCAGCCAATCATTATATATTGGTTAACCTCTCATTTGGTTAGGTGACCGTGATGCACTAAATACCCTGAAGTCCAAGTGTATTTGAACCAACACATTTGGTTGTTTGAGTGTTTGTAAACCTGCCTTTATACGCTTGTTTGTCAGTAAACTCAAAACATATGTAGACGGTGTTGAACTGCAGCATGTGTTGAGCTAATTAAATGGTTTTTATTCATTTAACCACAAACGTGACAGAAAATGGCTCACTGGAAGTTGTTTTCTGATATTATTCTGACAAATGCTTATTTTGGGCCACCTGAAGACAAGGGCTTTCATTGTGAGATATGTTCAGTCATAACTGATATAGTTCAAGTTTCCTTTTATATAATGTTCCTGGACACGCTTTACAATATTTACACCCCACAGTACACAAACCACATGAACATAAAACACACATTACACATGATTTGAATACTTTTTTGGGGGAGTATGTTAAGTCCTCCATTATCTTTCTCTTCCGAGTCCTGGACTTAATTTATCTATTTGACAAAGCATGACCATGTTTGAATGTTTTGTAGAAAAAATAAATTTATTTAGCTTTGTGTATTCAGTTTTAGCAGTTTCTGAGACTTTTTTTTTGTTCCATGCAAAGAGCTACTAAGGTGGAAAGTAACTGGAATGATTTAAGTTTAATTTGAGGTAGATATTAATGCATCAGTATAATAAACCCATAGTATTCTGTATATTATGACAAAAGTAGTCATTATGCTGCATTTACACTTTACACCTTTTTTGCAGCTTTTTAATTTTTAAAGGTGGGACCTTTACTTGTGACAGTATTTTCGCCCTTGTGCGTCCCTTAAAAACCCCAGTTTGTTTACATAATTCCACAGTTGTTGTGAGATATGTCAATGATTAGCAATGACATTGATTTTGATGCATTGCATTGAACACATAATAGCCTACTTCAGCAATGCCCCTAGTGGAAACCAGGAAAGTGGCATATATTTGCACCATGGGTCAACCTGAGAAAATGTCTCAATCTGGTGGAAAAAAGTAAAAACTACAATTTTGAAGTGAAGGCTCTAGATTTGAAGTCTGATATAATAGGATATGCGATTAAATGCTGTAATGGCAGTGGGAACAAAAACTGTGGTTTTAATCAATGGGGATATTTTTGGTCCTTAAGGGTGTCTTATTTTAGCTACACAGTATATTTTTAAGATTTATTATAGGAGCTGAGGCTAAACTTCCAGAATTCCCACCCAACCCACAAATCCCTTGACAAAATGTACAGTATATCACATAGACGCAGCTAAAGTGAAGTAGTTTACATTGTGGTGTTGCTATTTTAAGAATGGTTTATTGTCCTGTTGAAAGTAGACACTGTCGCCCCTCTGTTTGGTTGGTTGGTGTGAGAGACTGTATAATCTGTGCGGGAGCGCGCACGGCTACGCGCACACGGCAAAGCGTCCTTCTCGTTTCCATGGAGACCGCGGACGGCAACAGAACACGGAGGGTGAGGTGTCCGACACCGTGTCTAGTTTTAAACACCAGAATTCCACCTTTAACTCTCGAACGACGTGGTTTTGGACATTTTATGAGCCCCGAATTCTGCCCGAGTTATCGCTTTTGTAATTTGGTGAGTAACGAGTTAATATTTGGCGTTTTTGAAAGCACTAGGTAACCGCACCTGTTGGGAGCCAAAGGCGCCTTTCTTGACTAAATGTAACTTTATATTGTTCCGCCATTTGCCTCCTGAACTGCATTGTAGAGCCATGTGGCATCACAAAAAACGTGTACGGCTTTATGAATGAGATTGTTAAAAGCATGTATTCGGTGTCAGTATTTATATCTATGAGCAACAATGACTTTCTAATCTACCTGCACCTGTCCAGTGGCACTGTTTTGTGTTTATTGGAACGAGAAACGGTAGGATACTACTGTGAGATGTCGCTAGTACTACACATAGTGGACTTTGTAGCCTGTGTTTAGGGGATGCTCACCAGAAGGGAACGGATAGCTAACATTTAACTCAAATGTTTTTCTTTCCTTCAGCATTTTCCATCAGCTTTTTAGTCTAAATCTGGAGTTGGAATAAACCTGGAAGTAGATAGAATAATCTGCATGTTTGATTTTTGATGTATGCCTTAGGGAAAAAAGGGTGCCTACAAATATGTCTATAATGCATTTTCACTCTTGTTATTATTAGCCTACTCTGTTTAATAAGAGATTGTAAAGCCCTTTGTGATTTTGGATTCAGCCATAATTAGATTTGATTCAACTTTATTGTCATGGCACAGAGTGCAGTTTGCATCTCACCAGATGTACAAACATACAGTAAAGTGCAGACTAATGTACAGAACATTAATAAACAGAAATCTAAATATAATACACTAGGATGTACTCAGTGTGAACATGTGTTACAGTAGGCACTTTTTAATAGTAATCGTTTAATTTCATTTAACATGATTCATTCCTTGCTGCAGTATTGATTGATGTCTGTCATGTCTTCCAGCAGTGATTCAGCTGAATGACCCTGGAAGTTTGCTCCTGGGAGAGATGGAGAATAGCCCTCACATACTGTCACCCTTATCACCCTGTCCTTCCATTTTTGGAGGGTCGCTGCCTTTCTCCTCCTCTCCACATCAGACCCCCTCTCATGGCGGTGTTTCGCTCCCACTTTCACCTATTTCGTTCCCGTCGTCCCCGACCTCACTTTCCCCATCAACGGCGGAGTCAATTCACTCTTCCTCGCCTCTTTCTCACTGCACAGCATCTCATTGCCTCGAAGGACAAAACATACAGTGCCTCAGCCCTGCAAACATATCCGACCAGGATGACCTGACCTGTCTCAACTGGCTGCATCAGAGGGGCGACCTGCTGCCACTGCAGCCCCTTCCCAAAATGATACCACTGCCTCAGCCCGAGTCCTCCCCAACTACCCGACCTTTTCCTCCTGCCTCGTCTAAGCCACCGTACTCCTTCAGTAGTCTGATTTTCATGGCAATAGAAGATTCACCTGACAGGAGGCTTCCAGTAAAGGACATCTACGATTGGATTGTGAACAATTTCCCGTACTACAGGACAGCCTCTGGAGGCTGGAGGAACTCTGTTAGACACAACCTGTCCCTCAGCAAGAGCTTCCGTCGTATTCAGAAGGACAAGAGCCAGGTGGGGACATGACTAATGTTAACCACTTTACTGGCAGCCATGTAAAGAGTGTGCTTAAATTATAGAACAGATGTTCAAGCATGCATATCGCTGAAATTTACTTGAGCAACACACTGATTCCAAATGTACTGCTAGTCCAGTCAGCAACTAAACTGCACTGCAGGGAAATTGTTATGATGTACTCGACATGTGTTGAGGTTTTTATGTGGCGTTCTCTCAGCGTTGCTTTAAACTGACATCTTTGCATGCGGCTGTTGCAAGAGTTTTGAGGTGTTTTTGTATGTTTGTTTCAGTCAGTGGGAAAGGGATCGCTGTGGTGTGTGTGTCCGGAGTATCGGTCAGCGCTCCTCGAGGTGCTGAGGAAGACCCACAGTTATCACAGCACCAATATCAATCTGTTAAATAAGCCTGCACTGTGAGTATAATGACACACTTTAAGTACGTGCAACAAATTATTTTCATCACAAGTTTATTTTTTATTCATCTTTAACTCATACATTTTATTATTTGGTATACAACATGTACTTAACTAAAACGATTGATTGATTGATTGATTGATTGATTGATTGATTGTAAAAAAATAAGACAAAAAAATCTGAATAGTGTTAGCTCTACAAAATGTTCTGTTAATGCAGTAAATTCGTACCATAAGCAGTACATAATAGCTACTTAGCCTGTATTGGATGAGGTGTTTTTGAATAATTTTACATTATAATGACGCTCTTGCTGAGGTGTATTTTATGTGGTTGTCTAAATATCTTACCATGTTGTGTGCAGGTTGGAAGGAGCTGAATTTGGGGTGCCTGCAGTGTGTGACATGGAAATGTCAGGTTAGTGATGAGGAGACCCTCAGCCTCGATTAGACCTTACATTTACCCCATATATGATGTTTTAAGTCTGCAATATTTCATCAATGGAGTAACCACTCTCTGTAACACTTTTATTACCTGCTGCTTTTCTCTCTGCACATTTCTCAGCATGCAACATTGTTCCTGTGTTTGTGTTCCGTGGTCATGACAACAACCTTCTATTACCTTGGCAACCCAGCAATAGCCTAGCGTAGTCTCCTCTATGTCCCCTCGTTGAATTTCCAAGCCTATGGCACTATATAGGCCCAGGTGCTCACTGATGAATCTGACAAGTGGTTGTTCAACCAGCCTGCATACAAACAAGTTATTAATATTAATATCTTACTTTTTAAATTCTGCTTAATGTGTTGTTTTTCTCTCATGCAGATCCTCTCTCTCACGCCCTCCTCCTCTCCTCATCCTCGCCCCAAATTCTGACCAACGATAACCCAACATTCTCTGAAAACCCACCGTGCCCTTTGACCCCGGATCATGAGGAGCTTGTCACCATGGAGTCAGTTGAATACCAGCAGGTGGAGGTCAGTGATGAGATAGAGAAGAACCCCCTGTCAGACAGTGGGTACATCGAGTTACACTATTACCAGTCTCACCAGTACCAGTACCTTGTGCTGCCGGGTGACACAGAGTTGGACTTGGAGACTGTGGAGATCCTTCAGCTTGATGCTGAGGCCCAGGAGGCTGCTGGGTCACTGCTGGACCTGGCAGGTGGCGGATATTAATGTTACATCCCATTTAACAATCACAACTGATGTAATGCTTCAATCCATTGTTAGTAAATACTCCAGCAAAGCGACATGAATGGGAATTTAAGTTTTAACATCTTAAGTGATAAGGGATGGAATGATGATGTTTGGCTGCTTCTTCCTAAGATGTTGACACTGCCCTAAGGCCTGCTGTTAGGTAAAAATATAGTTTGATGGACTAACAAGACTAAAGATCAGATTACTTTGTATGTGTTAAGTCACTTTTCAGTACGGAAGATGAATTTACCACATTTCTCACCACCTTTACAATGACATTCTGGACAAAGACTTGAGTGTAATGCTGATCTGAAAAGCTGATCGGAAAGTATTAACAGAGTATGATCTTCATTACAATAGGTTTGTAGGTTTTCCACTGTGTTTTAAGTTAATTTCATTAAGTTCATTCTCAGCGGAGGAAGAAGTGCACTGTTAGCACAGAAATCTGAGGGAAATACACTTAAAATGAACCTAAATTTACTACAGTCACTGTAACCTAATCTGAAAAATACTGCCTTTTTAAAAGTAGTCGATGTAATAAAAAATAAAATAAAAAACACTTAAATAATGTAGTTGCAATTTTAGATTGTCTCAAATTACAATAGCAAAGTATGTATTTATTCTTATTAATTTCTTTACATTCATTGAGTTGATTGTATGTACAACGTGTTACTAAATGTCTTTTAATTTTCTGTGAAAAATGTTTAATCCTGCTAAACTAAAATGTCTTCAATCAGGAACAGTTTGACTGGAATTTTAAGTTAAAATGCACAATGAACTCACTGCCACTTAAACTATATTCAGGGTGCTTTGTATTTTCAAAAACTTTGGATTTTGTAATCTAACAAATAAAATCTGTCATGCCGTTGTGAATTAAAATGACCAGTTTTTTAATGCTCAGTTTCGTTTATGTCGTATTGCACTTCACTTTGATACCATAAAAATTGTTGGATACATTTCAGTGTTTTCTTCATCTCTTCAGCGCTGTTATTGTTTATAAAGCAATTCAACAACGGAATATTTCAGATATGATTTACATGCACCAAACTTCCGTTTTACAATACCTGGCTGTCCGGTAGTTCCGTATTCGTTTACTAATTTAACTTCACAATAAAAAACTACATTTCCGCCAAACTACTAGTGGCTGGCTGGCACGTCGGGTAGCGTAGTTCGTCGACAGACTGAAGCGCAAGCAGGGAACCGCACATAAACTACATTTCCCAGAGGGCGTTACGCAGCAGGAGACGGAAGTGTGCGAGTTTCGTGGTGGAAAAAGTTATCGTAGTTGTTTTCATGCCAGTGTAAAGAAGAAAAAAAAGTCACGTTTCAGTCGTTTCTCCACTCTTATGAGATTGTGCTGAAGCCGTTTGAAGACACCAAAGGTAACATGGCGCTTTGAGACGTTAGCTACAGCGAAAAGATGCGTTACGTTCAAGATAGCGTTACAATTTAAACTATTGCTGTAACGTTAGTGTTTGCAACACTGGTTTCCTTTAACCGAGCTAGCTCTGCACTGTTTTCGTCAGTACACGCAGGCAGAAATGCCGTTAGCTAGGGAAATAGCCCGTCCATACTTCTGCCCTTTGGCTGGTTGTCAAGGTGTCGAGATTCTCGAAGACATCTAGATTATCCTCAGATGTCTGTTAAACTCAGCCGTGCGGGTACAAGACCTACTAGCGTAGCTAACGTCAACGCCAAGTGGTCGTTGCTATCAAGCAACTTTAATCACAGAGAAGCTACGACAGAGTTTAGCTAGTTTCGTGGGGTGACGTTGCTTGCTCATAACAAAGTGCAGGCAGACTACGAAATACGGTTTTAATTCTCACAGCTGCAGAGTTTATTTCTCCATTGGAACACATTCACTGCAGATAAATGCCTGGCATACTGCGGCTGAGTGCCACACCTATTTTTTGGGGTGAAAGGAGAGAGCGGGCTTTGTGTGTCATGACCACAGACGAACTGTTATGAAAGCAGTGCACCTCCCCGTCTTAGTCATCACGAGAGAGACACAACAATTAACTCCATTGAGGCGGCTGAAATGCCCAAATGAACAGTATTGGAGAGCATGGTGAATCCACTAGCTGGCGGCAGAACAGCATGACCCCCATGTTTTATGTGCCAAATGGTATTTATGAGTGAACGGCTTTGGGTGGGATCATCATCCAAATCTCACTTTAGTGATGTTGATTTTATTAATTGTTGACGAGTCATTTATCAGTCAAATATGTTAAGGATTCACCACTAATGCGATGATTTGCTGTTTTTATGTGCTTTTTATCATTGTAAATGGATTTGTTTAACTTGTCACCCTAGAAATTTCTTACAGTTTTTGTGACAAGCTATACACAATTCATCAAAAAAATGTAGACGCATAAGCATTAGTGGCAGCTATAGCATTGTCCTGTACTCTTATAAATGTTTTTTGTCTGTGATTTCAGGCACTGGTACCACTTAAGGATGGCAAGTATACCTGGCCCCGTTCAGATCGTCACGGTGTGCAAGGAGGAACACTCCTTTGCATTGGACACGGAGGCTCTTGCACGGGTCCTGTTGGCCCCAGAAGTCCGGGACAAAAATGTGGTGGTGCTGTCAGTGGCTGGAGCCTTCAGGAAGGGAAAGAGCTTCCTGCTCGATTTCATGCTCCGCTATATGTACAGAAATGTGAGTCGCACTCTGTGTCTCACTTCACCAGACATACCTCATCACTACATATCTGTCTACTGTCCTTAGAGGCCAAGATCACATAAAGGGGACTTATTTGATGCTGGAATATTGTCACGTTAACAAATGAGTACTAATGATACAGACTCACCTCATGTTGAAGGTGTGATTACCTGGGAAATCACTAATAGTCTATAGTCGAATAACTCAGCAATGCCCATCCCTGCTGTAACATGTGAACAAACTAGTTTACTTAACAGGGTTTTTGAGAATTTAGTCATGATCTTTTGTAAGGAGTGGAGTCTATGCGAATACCTCTTTATTTTTGTATTTATCTTGTAAGTGTACTCATGCCTGATATTACATTTGCTGTAATCATTTATATCTTTTAATTGATTATTAGAAACTCCATTACCTTCACTGCAGTGCCACCATCAAGCCAAATGTTGGCTGCTGTTTAATGCTTTTGTTGTTTAACCAGTGCAGTCAAAAACAAAACAAAGACCTGGCTAAAATCTACTAGTACTTGTACCTTTCCTGTTGTAAATTATGCAGAACAGCTGGAGTTTCTATAACTATTCAGGGTAAAATGTGTGCAGCTGCTGCTATATTCTTCTGAATTATTGTATCTACATGAGAAGGTTTGTATGCACAGCGTTTTGTGGAGAAGCCCTGGCCTGCCCCTAATTGACCCAGAAAATGTGATTTGTATTTCTGTAGAGTGATCAAAACTGGCTGGGTGAGGATGACGAGCCGCTGACTGGGTTTTCTTGGCGAGGCGGTTCTGAACCGGAGACAACAGGCATCCAGCTGTGGAGTGAAGTTTTCCCTATCCAAAAGAATGACGGAACAGAGGTGCTTCTATTTGTTTATTTATGTATCATATGTAACAGAAAAACTATGGTAAAATCAAGAAACCTAGTATTTAGAACTTAAATAATTATATCAAATAATATTTATATTTTTCTTGTATTAATCATTTCACTTTAAAACTTTTTAGCTACACTTTCTCATGTTAGTCTGACATTCTCGTTTGTTGTGCAGAAATAAAGAGTCATGTAGTCGACCTACAGTTAATCAACAACAATTTTGTAATCAAATTATTGTTTAAAACATAAATCAAGTAAAAATGTGGATTTTTGGCACAACATCCACCTGCACTCGGCGATGAACTGATTACATTTTGGTGGTCGACGGTCAAGGTAACCCTGATTTTATGTCGGTCTACTTCTTGTGAAAGCCATTTCTCAGGAATGCTTGAGGGAATTTATACATATATGGCACAAACAACCTCTTGGACTCGAGGATAAACTGATTCGAATTTGGTCACTGTGACCTCACAAAACACAGTTATGGCTATAGCTAATTATGTCAATTTCACACAAATGATAGGATAAGATGATAAAGTGATGACATTTTGAACAGACTTCATTATGTTCACGAAGGCATACAACCGTGAGGCGGTAGTTCTAGTTTTTTTCCTTTGTTTTATGTTGATGTAAATTGTATTTTTTGTTATTTGTAAGACATTTTTGAAGGATTTATTTTCTCTATGAGCTTTTCAGGTGTTTTTGTTCTCGCACACAATGTTAATGGCATGTGCTGCATTTTGTTGCAGGTGGCAGTGGTGTTGATGGACACTCAGGGAGCTTTTGATAACCAGTCCACCGTGAAGGACTGTGCAACCATCTTTGCCCTGAGCACCATGACCAGCTCAATACAGGTGACTTTGATTGTCACTGATTTCATATTTTCTCGTTATTCCTGTCATGTTTTCTTACATTGTGTATCTTTTGTAGATCTATAATCTGTCACAGAACATACAAGAGGATGATCTGCAGCAGCTACAGGTCTGTTTACTTTAATGATAGATTAGATTAGTTAGTCAGCCTGAGGGTGTCAGCAGGTATTTTAGTAAATGGATTTGCATATCGTTGGAGTCTTTCTTATCTTCTGCCCTCTCAAAGCAATTTACACTACATGTTATCATTGAATACACTCACACAGATTCATACCATCCATGTCATGCAAAGTACCAACCAGCCCGCATGGATCTAATCTGAATGCTCATTAACACAGCGATGGCACAGCCTTCAAGAGCAATTTGGGGTTCAGTACATGTGGACGGAGGAGCCAGGGATTAAACCGTAGATCTTCCAATTAGTGGACGACCTGCTTAACTCCTGAGCCACAGGCACTCTATATTTGTTCAAAACTCATGCATGTAGAACATTTCAATGAATTATTGAGTCTTTCTCAATTCATTTTAAAGATGTAGAATATGAAAGGTCTTAAAATAAGCTCTCTTTTTTGGTGTCTGAAACAAGGATCTTTTAGTCGTTGCCCTTTACAGGTCCACCATCCTTTACAGATTTTTGCATCCAAATATTAACTTTGTATAATTGCCACCTCATCCTCATAGCTGTTCACGGAGTACGGTCGTCTGGCCTTGGATGAGATCTTTCTGAAGCCCTTTCAGGTAAGAGTAACCAGAAGATGCGAGATGCATTTGTTGCTGACAGTGGACATGTATCAGATTGTTGCTCCGTTTTTAGAAGAATGTATTTTCTTTAATTTAGCACCTTTCATTTGCTTCCTACAGTCCTTGATGTTCCTAATCAGGGACTGGAGCTTCCCCTACGAGTATGCCTACGGGTTTAAAGGAGGCAATGAATTCCTGGATAAACGGTTACAGGTACCATTTCTGTCTCATTGCTTTAGCCAAATATACTAAAATGCTGAGCTTGGGATTGTCTCTAACTATTGATTTCCAAAGGTTAATGAGTCCCAACATGAGGAGCTGCAAACAGTGAGGGATCACATCCATTCATGCTTTACCAAGATCTCCTGCTTCCTATTACCTCACCCTGGGTTGAAGGTTGCCACCAGCCCCGTTTTTGAGGGACAACTTAATGGTAAGGGGTTTTCTGTGGTTTTTACGGTGTTTAAGGTCTTGTTTTCGCAGAATGCCTAATCCACTAAGTCCTGTGCTGTCCTGACTTTTGGATATATTTATTTTGTCAGCGGTTGCCCCAGAGTTCAAAGAGGAGCTGAAGAGCCTGATCCCTAAGCTGCTGCATCCCGATCGTTTGGCTGAGAAAGAAATAAATGGAAATAAAGTCACTTGCAGGGGCCTGCTGGAGTACTTCAAGGTTACACATTCTCCATCTGAGTTTTCCTGCTAAACCAGATCCAGTTATTCATATCTACTATTGGCATATTTGTCTCACCAGGCTTACATCAAGATTTACCAGGGAGAAGATTTGCCACAGCCAAAGACTATGCTCATGGTATGTGCAGAATTTACACAAAATATACGGTTCATTTTGCTTTCTATTCCAAGACATTTATCATGTGCCACTTTTGTTTTGCCAGGCTACAGCAGAGGCCAATAATCTTGCAGCCGTGGCAGCAGCCAAAGATCAATACAACAAGAACATGGAGAAGGTGGGCTCGCAAATGAAAGATGGTGCAGACACCTCTTCACTCTGTTTGTTTATCGTTGCTGGCATTGTGGGAAGGGTGGTATTTTTTATATAATCCTGTCTACAGCTGTTCTTTCTTTCCCCTCTAAGGTTTGTGGGGGAGACTTGCCCTACGTGTCTCCTGAGTCTCTGGAGGAAAAGCATCACTTTAACTTCAAAGAGGCTCTTCACAACTTCTCCACGACCAAGAAGATGGGCGGACAGGAGTTTTGTGATCGCTACCAAGCACAGCTGGAAACGGAGTTGCAGGAAATATGGCAGTCACTCAGCAAGCACAACGAGGTAAGACACTATTCCTTTATTTGACACTGAAATAAGCATCTTACTTCTATGGGCCATTTATCAATCCAAACAATTTCCCCTTTACCATTTATAATTCTTCTGATTGTAGTGCATTATTATTGCATACATAGCTATTTATGGCAGAGATGTTATTTGTTAATCATCCGTTTTTTTTTATTTGCTGTAAAAGGCGAAAAACCTTTTCAGCGCCTTCCGAACACCTGCAGTGCTGTTTGTCCTGGTGTGCCTCCTCTACGTGCTGTCAGGCGTGCTTCTCTTTGTTGGCCTGTCTACCTTCGCCTTGGTGTGTGACTGTACTCTGGGTGTAGTCATGATGTCTATGCTGACGTGGGCCTTCATCCGCTACTCTGGGCGGTACCGGACTGTAGGGGGAGCCATCGACCAGGCCGCAGGTGTTGTCCTGGAGCAGGTGAGAATAATGGGGCTTGTGTCCGTTTATGTGGCTTTGAGAGCTTTTAGTTATGTCGTCAGTCTTTTTTTGTCAGTGCATGTACTAAAAAAAGTCACTAGAGGGAGCCATTTATTTAGGGAAGAGCAAAAATGGCATCCAGCAATCATAAGGTACTTTGACCTATTCTGAGCAGTCAAACTGAACCACATGCAATAAACATGTAAAAAAAAAAAAAAAAGTTGGATCATAATTAGCAGTGTGTTCTAACAGCACGTTTTATAATAGCATAGAAGGAGGAATACATCTGGATTGTAGCTTGTAAATGTGAAAATTCAGAATGTGGTTGAGGTCTGCCTTATTCAATTATCCCCCCTTCTCCTGAGTGAATAAGGCAGGTAAAGGTGGTCTGTGTCACAGCCAAACTCCTCTACAGCTCCACAGTGAGTTGCTGTGTCCGCTAAGCCATGCCCACTTTGACGAATCCAATAACATGTTAATGTTTAATTTAAATCCCTCTAGTAACATAACCCCACCCACATATTCCATTGCACATGGAAATATGCTTCACTGTGACAAAAGAAAATCATATGTAGACCATAAACGAAATACAAAAAAAATTGTATAAACTGGCTCCAACATCAACAGAGCACAAATAGAAAATTAATCTGACAATTGTTAAAGTCTAAAGTCCTCAGAGGCCATTTAGAGTTTGTTTGCAAGTAAATGCTTCTGACTAATATAAAACCAGAAGTGGTTTGAGATGATCGACTCCACTTCCTGACAGATGAGGTTAAGAATCGGCGATGTAACCACAGCATAAAAAAAACGGAAGTCAACTGTTACAAGAAAGTCTTCCCTCAGCATGACACTACATTGATGGCCCCTTCCTTTTCTGCCCCACCCTCTGTTTTTCAGGCCACCGTGGTGTTGAATAAGTCGAGAGGTACTGCCACCGTCGACATGAAGAAATCCAGCTAAAGGACCTCTGGACCTTTTGTAATCTTGATGCAATGCTACCAGCACATATTCAGCACTTAAGCCTTATCATGCCACCTATTGGATCAAACATGCAGCTCAAACACATTGGCACAAGGTACAAACATGATGCCAATTCACCAGCATCTTTATTATGCACCTTATTCTGTCTGTTACGGTCCAGGCTTATGTAAAGGTGGCTCAATTCCCCGAGGCAGGGAGTTAAACCAGCCCAATCCCTCTTATTGACACTTCATGTCTTGAATTGACACTGCCATCATTTTTACAAGTTTACAATTGGTCTTAATAGACAAGTTGATGTTTACCTTAAAACTTGCAAAAAAGGTTGTTTATTGTTACAGGGTAGTCAGGTTGATTTTCAAACAAAGCTTCTGCAGTATATCTTATTACCTTTAAAAATACTGGCTTAAAAATGTATACATATTTCTTTGTGGCTTTATTTCTTTGTTTATTTTGTGGCCTTAAAACATTCCTATCTGTTTATAGATTTGCTTTATATTTGATATAAACGAGCATTTTGAGAAGGACGAAACTGCCACCACTTTAAAAGGAGAAGACGATACGCACTTTCTATATAGCATAGTAGATTTTGGAAGCCGCTTAGAAAGTTCAGTCGAATCTCAGTGCTTTGCGGTTTATTCTTTGATGACATTTGTAACACTTGGCAGATTTTGATACTCTAGAGTCTATACTATGCTCTATATATATATATATGAATTTATAATCTGCAACATTTTCCAACTCCAAAGATAATAGATTATTGGAATACTTTAATGTGTTGAACGCAAAATTATAATTCAACTGTCGACCAGTCAGCCAGTGTTAGCTTGTACTCAGTGGCTACAATGAACTGAGTGAGAAAACGCTGTCACTCAAACATAGAAAGAAATACCATGCAGGGTTTTTAAACAGACATAGAGAAAATCCAAGTAATAATCAGTAGTAATGGAAAATTAGGCCTGAGTGGCAGTTTGTAGACGTTTCAGATGACTGTGGTAGTGGTCAACAATCCTTAAACAAAGTCATGTGTACACCTTGGGAGTGAATTCCTGATGTAATGCTTTCAGCAACCCTTTGTAGCCTTTGCTATCGGCTCCACTGTGAGAAAACACTCTGACACATCACTGTGATGCATTGTTCACATTGGTGATCTGGCTGCAGCTAAAATATATATTTAAACATTTTCAGTCAGACATTCTGCACACAGGTTGTAATGTGATCATTAGTAGACTATAAGAAAACATTGTCAATGCAAAACTTCTATTTCAGTATGACAAACTCTTTTAGAAAAAATAATTACTACAAATGGCTGTTAATCCATTTTAAAACCATTGCAAGCTTGGATATGAGCTTTGCTTCAATTGAATTGCATATAATGGTTGCATAACAATAATAACAATGAAATTATAGAAAAGGAACAATAATACATTTAGATTTGTTTCTTGTGTCCTTTTTCCTGCAGCCATTTAAACATCCGTATTTTTCCAAAAATCAATCCTCCATGGAATTAAAAAGGTAGACTAGACAGTGGATTTATTAGGTTTTACTTTTCCTTTGTGGGTCCAAGCAGGGCTTCTAAGGCCAACTCAGAATGCATCAGGCATTGGATTAAAGGACTCTGATTATTTGCAACTGTGCCCTACATATCTGAATATGAGAGGTGGATTCTTTCAGAAACATTGAATTGTAGAAATGGAATGGAAAGCATTTCGTAGCGTATGCTACAAGAATGTTTGATCCAAGAGCGAAAGTAGTGTAATGATTTTGCATTTTTTCACATCAACAACTAACCATATATTTCCTGTACTCAAATTCAGAGTGGACACACAAAAAGGTTATAGACGGTGCTTTAATCTCAGTGATACTGTACATGTATGTCGTGCGAACACAAGGCCAAAAAAAGAAATGTGGAAGTATGGATGATGAGAGACTTTCTTTATCCTTGATTTTTTACCATCATTTTGTACTTTCCATGTCTGTCGCTTTCCACAAGAGGAGGAAACATGTTTTTTCTACTGCACTTCCCCTCTTCGTTAGTGCTTTTGCACACAGCTCATTCCAAAACTAAAAGCATTCAATACAGTTACGGCTAATGTAATCATCTCTTGCAGGAGAACGGTGGCCTTGACTTGAGAAATGTTGTTTTCTAAAGAATAAATAAGCTTGAAACTGTTGATGCATCTTTCCAACTTATTCGTTCCTTTAAAAAAAAAAAAAAAAAAAAAAGTGCCGTCCGGGATGAAAATAAAATTGAAAAGAGGATATAGGATGTTCTGAGGTCTCTCGCCAGACAGGGTCACCAGCAGGACCACAATTACAAATGCTTGCATTGTGGCAGAGCAGTGATCAAAACCCCTCGTATTCACTCATACACAAGATTTCCATTTTTTATTTTATTTCATATATTTGTACACCTAGAAAATGTGCTGTTTCTGCTTCTGTGATGAGTAAACAATACAACAAGTACAAAAACATGCAGTTGAGCATCCAACTGGATAGTGTAAACAGTAGCAAATAGATGATTGTACAAAATGAGAAATCTATATGGAAGAACTATCATATTTGCACATAATGTAATGTTAACTACAATATGCGTAACTGTATGCCCAGTAATCTAGTATAAACAATGAACCATTCAACAACATGACCTAATAGTGCTATAGTGTAGCTGCTGCACAAGCATAATCATGGCATATTCATATATTTTGGCTACCGATTACTGTTTATTTTATATATTGCACTGCATTCCACTGTTTCTTGCATTTCTGATTAGATGTGGAATTGAATTTCTTTGTCCCAGCACTTGTACTCTGCAATGGTAATACAGTTAAATGTGATCTAATATGAGCAGTGGCAATATAAGCACAATGGGATGTGTGAGCCTACAGTACCTCGTGCTGTATTAACAAAGAAAATAAGAGAATCCCAGGACATTTCGGATTCTGTCTGTATTCTAGGAAACTATTCATATGAATGAACCTTCTGACAAGATTGGCAACATATGACATATGAGTTTGTGTGTTTTGTATTGAATTTGTGTTGTTTTATTGCTTGTTTTGCCACATAATGAATGTGGGTCAGGTTTTTTTTTATTTGCAGGCTTTTGTGTTTACAACCACAGCACTGTCGAGCTGTAAGCCACGCGCCCCACAACAAAGCAGCAGCACTGACTCGGTATGAATTATCCTCAGATGTGATGTTACAGCGTTTATATCATTTTTATTCTCCGGAAAATGTGCGTGTTCGACTCCCTGCTTGGCGTGTAATTAGTGTCGCTCATCTTCCGCCCCTTCTCGCTTCCCGTAGCCGCTGCCTCTCATCCTCACACTGACCCTCTCTGTCTCTCTGTGCGTCTCTTTTCCCTTCCACGCGATGCCGTGTACCAAAAAAATCCGCTACAGCGAATTTTGTGTCCCTTGTTTCCTTATATGGTGATCAGCGTCGCGGCCCGACCCTCCTCGCGCCGTGAGCGAGGCGCGTGCACTGACCGCCGCCGCTCACCGTTCGCTTCCTTATTTGGAAGTGAGTCCAACAAAAACCGCACGGAGGGGAGGGAGAGAGGAGGGTGAGAGGAGGGGTGAGAGAGGACGGGATGGATGGCGGAGAATTTCCTCCCACCCTGAAAATCGCTTTGCGCCTGTCTGAATGTCTGTCTAACAGCAGCAGCTCGGTAGTTTTACTTAATAATCTGTAAACACAATCATCAGCACGGGTTTACGTCGTTGAATTCTGAATGTAAAGCGTTATAGCCACAGCAAACGCTACGTAAGTGCATACATGGAAAAACACTACTTTATAAAGGTATAGCCCCATTAAAATCTTGAGTTGTGGTCTGGCCAGCGGCTTAAATCATAATCGTCATCGTAACTCAATCGTACATCGACCACTAACTGAGCACCATTAGATATTGTTTTCATAATATCGCACATCAGATAATAACAGGGATTTGTAGGCTCGTTCAAATACTACACAGACGCATATTCCCATAATGCTGTTCGCCACCCATTTGGTATGTTTGATTTGTTTATCAGCGCTGACGCCACCGACAAAGGAAAATTAAAGAGAAAATACTTTCTATTGGAATCTCATTATTAGATTATCACAGGGAAATAAGGTATAATATATACATATATATCAAAAGAAATACTAGGTTGTTTTCATCAAACGGCTGTCAATAAGTGGCATGTTTAATAACAGTGGTCAATATGTTGAAATGTACCAGGGGGAAATATATTTTTGTTGTATGGCCTGTTTAATTTATGTAAATAACATTGAACTGAAACGAATTCATATTTACGTTACATTTGCGGCCTCTTTGTGTTATCACAGTGACAAAAAAAATCATAAATGAACGGTAAACATGAGGCAGCAAACACTACCTCCGGACCATCACGGTTCACAGACGTGCGCTCCCGCACCTTGCTCGAGCCGGGGGCGCGCTTATAGGCGCGTTCACATCGTGTATCCAGTGTGTGTGTGAGCGAGAACGACTATTCATCATCAGTCCATTCAATTTCTACCCAGACGCTGACCGACTCAGAGCTGCAGCCATGGTAGGTTCAACACGGTGCTTTAAGCTCACTCGCTGGTCCTCTTCGGCTAATGTGGACTTGAGCTCAGGTTCTGGGGGGGTTTGTGGGTCGAGTTGTGCTTATTTAACGGATGATGTCAGTTTTATCCTCAAACGTTTGCCGGTTCTGTACCGCAGAGCCGCTGCTAGCGCCGGGGCTAGGCAGCCAGCAGTGCGGAAGGATATGCTAACAAAGCGTTCACACAGCGGGGCAAAGCCGCTTTTTTTCACTTCCATCACGCTAAGAGAATTAACAGTGTACGTTATTATATATTAATTTATTTATAATAGATCAGAGAAAACGGCTTGGGCCCTAACAACTGGCGCCATTTCGTTCGTTTCTCCGTGTTTCGCCGGCACACAAAAAACCCTGAAAGAGTCTCGTCCTGATAACGGGCACACCGCTGTCATGACGACATCCATGGTGTTTTCACCGCATCGTGTTCCCGTTATTTCACCTCCTGCTCGTCGATGCTTCCACATAATAACAGCGCAGCGCTGGCAGGTGCAGCAGCGCCCCGGGGCTATCCTAGCTAATGCTATTGTTAGTCAAACCAGCTACGTTAGCCAACGCAGAAAATGACACCCGTTATGGCTGGCGCTAGCTGAGATTTCCCCCGTTCTTTGTCTGTACACGGCTCCCTCGCTGGTGGTGTTTTAGACGCTGGTCGTCTACGTGCTCCAAATCGGGGTCACTAATCGCCCACAGCGATCTCACGCGGATAATTAATAGGTTTATGGTCGAGTGGCTCTATGATTACTAAATGTGTGAATTGTCAAACGGAACAGTCCGAGCTTTGCCTTATATAGCAAGCTAGCGCACACACGTGCGTGTGCTGCATTCATGGCCCCACCCTGAATTTGGTGCAAAGACAATTTTGATCGGTGCTGTACTAAAAGGGGGTCTGGAGTTATTTTCCTGCCGTTTAACATGTGAGCATTTTGCCATGTAACTATTGGGATGTGGCAAATATTTGACGTAATTGTCAACGTTATGTAACGCCAGTGTTGGATCCAGTAGCTCCAAAGCTAACGGGCCGCTGGCTCGCGACGTTCATGGGCTGTACTGCGCATGTACTTTTAATTGCGCATCTAATATGTACAGCCGTTTAGACTCCCGTCACGCTAGTAAACTGCAACACGAAGAGGGAATAATTGAGGCCTTTGTTCATTTAAATATATAGTGAGAAATGTATATGGCGATGGATGTATATATGTATAGGGATATAGATGGATTGATTATAAACAATGTTCTTATTCATTCATTTGAGTGTTTTTTTTAGGCCTGTGTTTGCTAGTTAAATTGGCTTTTGTGAGGCATTCACATGAACTGTTTCTTTCTGTAAAGGAATTAAAGACTTGGATCGTGGTTGCATTATATTGAGTAACTTGAACCTTGACTTCTGTAAAGAAAAGTATCCCTGGGTAAGATTAGATAAGGCGAGAGTTTAGTGATCACCATGGTGATATTGGCTTGCTGCTACAACAAAAACAAACAGAAATATAAACAATATCCTGGGAAATTATGCCAAAGAGAGGCAGTTGGAAGGGAGGAAATGGAAACTTTGAAATATTATTGACTTTACAGATGATGTTTGTGTGGGGGGGATATGAGACAAATGCAAAGCATGTGATCATGGTCATTTCTGAGCATCGCCATGGAGAAGAATGTCATGTGCTGTCTCATATAAAGAGTATATACGTTGTTTGTCAACCTCAGCAAATAATTTGGAGATGGACTTGGCTATTTTTTCCATGTTCCTTGCAGTCATAGCAAAGTACAATTCATATGTTGATGATAGATTAAGGAAGTGAGTAAGGTTGTTTGCTGGTTAATTATTACTCTAAATTCACTGTTATCTCATACAGGTCTTTTTCGCCCTGAGCAAACATACAATGTCCGCCAGTGCTGCTTTGCAGTTGGGTTCCTTTTCCGTCTTTCCTGCCCCATTATTTCCTTTTCATTGTCTTTTTTTTCCGTTGACACATTGGTAGACAGCAGTTTACCTCTCCAGGGACTGCATTTCCCTGTGATGGGGTGCTTTAAACAGAAGTCAGAAGACCTGGTTGAGTGAGTTATGGAGCAGCTGTGACTCTGCGATGTGTCTTGTATTCTATATTTCTACAAAAGCCCCATTGTTTGAGAATGAACCCAGCACTTAAACGTTTAATTCGTGACCACACCCTGACCCGCATGGTCATCCTAATGGTAAAACCATATGACTGTTCCCTCGGAAAACTGTTTCAGAATCGTGGACACACCTGTCGGCTGACCTTATTTAGTATTCGTGGTCCAGATGGAATTTGGTCATGCTGTACTGGCCACACATTTTATTTTTTAGTATTCTTCCAGTCTGTTTTTATACATAATACATTTCAATTAAAACGCTGTGCTGACCAGTCTGGATTTATTTGGACCAACTGGACAATTGGATATCTTTCAGACTGCATTGCACAACTTAACACTTCCACCATTATCAGCTTGTCACAGCCACACCTTTTTTGCATTTCAATCCTCCTTATCAATCGGCCTCGTAAGGAGCATTCATGCTGTGTGATAGTCACATGCTGCCCTCTCAGGCCTTTCTTCAGCCTTATGATGTCTGTATTATGTAGGATTCGTCACGTCTGGCCTATTAAACACGATAGTAACTGTTACCTCATTCTGTACAAACAATCACTGTGGTATAAGGCTGGAACATAAAATTACTTTCATTGACATTTATTCTGTCAAATCTAGATTAGTTCTTTGGACAATGTATCACAATTTCCCAAAGCAGTTCAAAGTCTATTTATTTAGTTGCATACGATATATTTTGAAATCTGTACTTTTCAAACTTTTTTTTAATGTATTTAAAAAGTAATTTGAGGCTGATTATTGATGTGGACTTTAAGTGTTAAAGACATTTTACATCTTCATTGTGAGTAAGGAACAATTAATGACCTAGCAATGGCTTTATCTGCTCGATGCTGTTGAAAACAGAATAGAAAGAATTAAATTGTATTATGTAAACTGCATAAATAAACTAGTAGCTTTGTTTAGCCTCTCTAACTATAATGGGTGAAAGAAATAAAGTTTTTGCTGTGGCATCACGATCAGAACACGGAGTAGTTGCAGTAATGGCAGCTGCAATGTTGAACTGTTAACTGTTGAGTTAACTGTTAACTGGTTTCTCCACAGGCCTCCGGTGTGAAAGTCACAGATGAAGTTATCTCCATCTTCAACGACATGAAGGTGCGTAAGGCTCAGGCAAATGAGGAAGAGAAGAGGAAGAGGAAGAAGGCCATTCTTTTCTGCATGAGCAAGGACCTCAAGAACATTGTTCTGGATGATGGCAAAGAGATCCTCCTGGGTGACTTGGGAACCACCGTCCAGGACCCATACCAGCACTTTGTGAAGATGCTGCCCCCAGACGACTGCCGCTACGCCCTGTACGACGCCACCTATGAGACCAAAGAAACAAAGAAGGAGGATCTGGTCTTTATCTTCTGGTGAGGGTCGCCATTATCCAACATTAAATGGTTAATGGCCATCATGAAAATGACATTCGACATTAATAATGTTTTTTCCCCCCACTTGCAGGGCTCCAGACAATGCCCCATTGAAGAGCAAGATGATATATGCCAGCTCAAAAGATGCTATCAAGAGAAAATTTGAAGGTAAATAGCACTGTGCAGTTTGTCTGTGTTTATGTATAGATTGATACAAATGCAAGAAAAGTTAAACAATTTTAAAGCAATTGCTGACTGGGGTTACATTTTTGGCCATTAAGGATCGAAATGGACACTAGATGATAATGCATTGTTTCAAATTATGCTGTAGCTGGAACATAAGTTAAAAGTAGATTTCCCATTTTCAGTGCTAAGTCTGGTCTTTAAGTGTAGGCCAATCATTGGAGTGAGTCAAATTACTAGATCCAGACCAATATTTTCAGAAAACTTTCTGTATTGTTATGACCATATATTATATTACATATGCCAAGATGTAGATTTAAATCTTTCTCTGAATACATTTTATTTCAGGTATTAAGCACGAGTGGCAGGTGAACGGGTTGGAAGACCTCAAAGACCGGCACACCCTGGCAGAAAAGCTTGGCGGCTCATCAGTAGTCAGCCTGGAAGGATCCCCTATATAAATACCTGCACACACACACAACCCCCTGCCCCCCTCCCCTCCCCCCCCCCCCTCTTCTCTCTGGCTTCGATCGAGGCCTTTCAGACACATCTGTTGGGTTTAGCTGTTCATTCCAGTGTGGTTTGGAGAAGGGGGAAAAAAGCAGTACCAGCACCATTTGTGTGACTCGGGTGGGATATTGTGGGTGGGTTTGGGGTCAAGTGACGGTTTAAAAAGGAACAAAAATAAATTCCACCACTGCAGACTGTCATTCCAGTTCATGCAACATATAGAATATGAACAAAATAAACAAAGGAAAAACATTAAAGATACAACTGAGGAAGGATGAAGATGTTAGAACCTAAATACACACATTGTTCATGTTTAAAAACAGGGTTTTGTTTTTTTCTGGTTTCCATTTGAGCAATGGCAGACATAACCTTTTTTTTTTAGTTTTCCAACCATTGAATTCCGTCAAATAATCATTCCAACTACATTTTTTTTTGCCAAACTTCTAGTTAAGTTTTGTAAATGTTTGTAGTTGAGACTAGTTGTATGAACTAATTCACAAGGTCTATCAAAACCTCTGGGGGGAGTACAGTTAAATATATATATTTTCTTTTTGTTGTTCCATTTATTTTCGTTTTGTTTTTGAACATGCAAATTCCAACATTTTAGTGATATCCTTTTTAATTTCCAGTTCTGGGTCAGAAATCCATGGCATTTGATGTTAACGGACAACATTCCTTGTACTTGTTAAAACCAGGATCTCCTTGAATTAAAAACTTTGGTGTTTATGAAGGTCTGATGGGGAGCGATGTGTATATGAAGGAACGGCGGTCAGAGTTTAGACTGAATATTGAATGGTGGATGTTTTGTATCGTCTCCTTATCTCTAATAAAAAGCACTAAACTACTGACTTGTTTAGCTCCTTTGCCAGTTTTTTCATGTGTGTTTTGTAAAAGTGACAACATTCAGAGCTGTTTCAGGTTTTTGCTTATCTGTCACACATCAGTTTCTATTATCTATAATGGCGTAATGGATGGATGGCACCCATTGTAATGTATTTTTAAAGATTTCTGATCAATGAAATGTCAAAACATTTTATTTAATGTCCATCATAATGTCCTCACTCCCAAACTGAAGTACTCAAACCACCTTTGTACAATCAACTCTCTAAAATACACATATATTAATTTTACTCTCATGGATAGATAACATAATAGCAAATATGTACATCTGAGAACTTGGAAGTGAATGGAACCAGGGACAACTTTAAAAATATATATTCTATTGCAGATACATTTTCTGTCAATCATCTAATTCTGTTAATTTCCATTGCAGTACTTGTTTTGTCCACACGAAGGCGCAACAACACCACTCCTGTAACTTCAGTAAACACCACTGACACAAATGCTGTTTATAAATCTCTGTTTATTAAAATATATCAAGCATTTTTCAGAAAAATAAAACAAATACTCTTTATCTCCGGACGACACTGAGAAGAGCATAATGTCTGCTGAAATATGAAAAATCAGTGTTGTCCATTAACGTCCTAATCTGTGTATTATGACCATGTGTATGCGGATGAAAGGGAAAAATCAGATTATCCTGAAAGATTTGCATCCCTGCAAAGTCATAAAATATGTAAAGAGAAAATGTCAATAGTTTGCCCATCATCCACAGTAAAAAGATGATCTGGTACTACTGACACACTGCATACAAGTGTATAAAAAGTGGTTTATGTCAATACTGTGTGGAAAATACATATTAAAAGCCGTGGTGATGAACTCAGAGACAGGTTTGTTGAATAGGCCCAGAGGTTACGGGGGAAAATTAAAAACAGGAAAAATAGGTTGATGTACAGGATCCAAAAATAATGAATCTGCTCTAGTATCACTGAAGGGTGTTATTTGTGTATGGTTTTATCATATTTCACTCATGTTTCCCCTCTCTCTAGAGGTAGAAGGACATTTCACTAATTTTTTTCAGTCACTTTGTGCGTTCCTGTGTTTTTCGTGCTGTACTGTCTTAGTTCTGGACACAGTCTAGTCGGTTACCGTGCACCCAGTAACAGATCTGAGCGAACTTCAGAGGAGTGATGCGCACAGCCACATTGTAATCACGATTCTCTCCATCTATCTCTAGCCACTGGTGTCCGGAGAAGATGCCGATGACCTTCCTTTCCCAGCGCTCTAAACTGTTGTCCCATACTCTTCCATACACTCCAGAGCCACTGGCTCCGGGTCGGGCGTCACAGTGCTGGTATATCAGGTCACTGGACTCTTGTTCCACAGGACAAAATCTGTACACCAGCTGCCCAGATCTGTCGCTGTCGAAGCCAGAGAAGTGGATGCGATTACCTGCCAGGTCGTCAGAGGAGGGAGCCACAGAGAGGCGCATAAAGGGACGCCGGTGAGGCCAACGCAGCTCCAGCAGGGCGTAATCAAAGTCCATGCTGACCTCCTGAGGGCCCTGGATCCAGCCCTTTGGAACGCGGGTACGTTTCACCCTCACCCAGCGGACCAGAGGCTTCTTTGATGAAGGGTCGCCAGCTTTGGTGCCATTGATGGATGGAGGAATGAGGAATCCCACCCTGAGCTTTCGCGCCCCCTTGACATAATCCTTCCCATCATGCACACAGTGGGCAGCTGTGAGGACATGCTGCTGAGACACGAGAACGCCAGTGCAGCCGGTGGAGATCCGCACTGCCGTGGAAAAAGGGTAATCCAACAGGAAGTTGTCACCTTGGATGTTAAAACGTCCGTCCGCTCCGTAGATCTGCCGCCTCACGCGCCTGGGCTTCACTCTCGGTGCCCTCCCCGCTGACGGGTGACCCCATTGACCTCCTTCAAACTCCTCGTCACCCGCCACATCCACGGTGGTGAGAGTCCGGGAGCCGTCAGCGTACAACGTCTCAAAAGCCAGTCTCTCGGTGAGCTGCTCCCTCGGGGCCTCCTGCTCTCCTCTGTGGAAGCAGCTGGAGTTGCAGTGAGTGGCGAAGTCCAGCTGAGTCTGAGCACTGAAGCGGGAGCGGAGGAGAGGCGTCGGGGCGTGAGGGACAAGCGTGGGGACGTGGACGGGCGGAGGGTGAGGAGGGTGAGAAGGGTGAGGAGGGTGAGGAGGGAGAGGAGGGTGCAGAAAGGACAAGGTGAGAGGAAGGAGCAGCAGGAGCAGGTGAGTCGGCAGGAGGGAACTCATCATGGTGACGGAAAACACTGCAAAGACAGAAAATAACCACTCATGTGAGAAGAACAGTTTACAAGCATGAATTCCTACATGCTCGTAAAGATGCCCGTGGAAAACCCTCCAAACAAGTCTTTTTACCGGTTCTAATCTCTACAGCTGATTGTTGATTGTAAATCACAGCAGTGAGAAGCTTGCAAAATCCAATGTTGCAACGCGTGCCTAAGTTATGGTGTGACGGGGCAGCGGTGAACCCCTTGTTCATGTAATGTAGATTCCGAGGAGAATAGCATTTCAACCCTGATGGAAACAAACAAGCATTTGAATGTTTGTTTGGTACAAAAGTCACAGGTGAATTCCAAAGGAAAGAGAAGGAAAGTCTCAATTAGAGGGGAAGCAAAGTGGCCACATAATAGCTGAGAAGCCAGAACAAAGTGCAGTGGTCAACACTCTAAAGGAAAAGAAATGCATTGGGTGATGTTATTTAGACTTGATCCACAGGACAGACATTCTGCATTATGGCAGACCGGATGAGTGGTTGGCAGGTTACAGTAAAATCAAATATTTGTCAAAGCTCTGAGGTAAGAAGATGTTTTCCGTCAAACATGAACTACTTGACAGCGTGCGTGGGGCTTTCAGGGCGGATTAGCAGCAACAAGGAGATACACGAGCCCCTCTGAAGGCTGTGGACTTGGAGGCACTCACGGCATGAAGAGAGCAGGTGTGTGAAAAGTGAAAAGCAACAAGTCAAGGCACGGCAGCAGAACAGAGCATTATTTCTGACAAAGGGATGGGTGGAGCCCGGCAACACACCTATGCACAGTTTCTTGCCCCATTACAAAGACGCTATAGGCACAAAAAAGAGCTTCTGTGAGCAGGAAAAGTAAGATGTTCCTTCCACGTTGATGTGTCAGAAAATTGACAAGTTACAAAGGGTCTGAAGTGGTAAATTGGCTGTTTAGGAAGTGGAAATCTGTGATATAAACCTGTAGTACAATTTATTAAAAACAGTTAAAAGAAAAAACCCTGATAAGTTTAAGAAGCCAGTAAACCAAATGCAATCAAATTGATTTGATGGGATGTTAAGACTTCAACTAACAGTTTTCAGAGCATGTTTCAGTATTGAAACCCATCATTGTGACAGCTGTTCCAGAGGAACACCTGGAAGCCACAGCAAAATAATCCAGAACACATCATCCCTGTGCAAAAGTGACAACATAAAATTAGAGTGTTGTGTTCTGGGCGGCCACAGTTAGTAGAGGAAATACCAACAGTCTCTTAAAGTGCACAAATCACAGGTTATCTGCCTAGACGTATAGTTCAGCAGCAAATGGGATCTAATCTCTGACATAACATATGCAGCTAAATGAAGTCCAGCACAAGTTCCTTCTCAGTTTTAACTGATGGTCGAAGGGATACATGTGAAACCTCACACAGACAATCCTTCTTTCATTTATTTAATATTGAATAATTTTCCAAGGCTTGAATAACCTTGCATCTGACTCAATAAGGCTGTAAAAAATCCTTACTGTATTCCTTGGAAAACTAAATTGGAAACTTCAGGCATCCCTCTAGGATCAATACTTGTAATGCATTACCTCCTGATTAAAGATCGACGTTTACATCCTAGTCAAGTCGAGTCCCTCAGGATTGTTCCTCAGGTCGTCCCTCACCCTCTCTGGAGGCAGGCAGGTAGTTTCTCGTCCTCCAGGGAAAGTATTGATCGCTCCCTTTCAACGTGTACGCACTGGCTGTCTTGTCCCGGGACCGTCAGCGCTCCTTCTGAAACCTGCTGGAGCCACATATAAAATTCTCTCTGCGAGAAGAAGTGTTTACTCTCTGGAGCGTCACGCTTCATGGTCCTAGCGCCGGACGCCACCTGTCTGCCTGCTGGGGAAAGGTGTGTGTGTGTGTGTGTGTGTGTGTGTGTGTGTGTGTGTGTGTGTACTAAACGTTGTTTTTGTTGTTGTTGATTATTTTTCTTACTTTTTATAAAATTTTATTGACATATTTCTGTCATACTATATTTTGACATTTTTATGTATTTGTATTTATTTCTTATGGCATATTATTATATGAGTCCCTTTCATATTATATAATGACTTTTTGAGGACATTTTTACGACATACAGTAATTTACTAAGAATATTTCATGTTAATTGTTATTGAATGTTATACTATGACTCTTTATAACGTTTGTATGATTTTTTGTGACATACTGTACCATCACCATGACACATTATACTATGACTTTCACCACATACTCCTCTGACATTTATTCACCACATACTTTAATTTAGATTTTCATTGATATTGTACCTTTTATGGTATTTTTATGACATACTACACAATTTTAAAAACATTTTTGTTAAATATTATACTGTGTAATTGTACGCCATCCTATGCTGTAACATGTTGTGACATACTATACTAACATGACATGACATTTCTCATGACAAACTATGGTATGAACATTTTTACATTTTTTCTGATTTCCAGTAAACTACAGTCAACTATTTTTCTGACATACTATACTATCACCTTTTTCAACAAACTAAGATTTGACTGTTTTATCACTTTTTTCGACATACTATGACTTTTTTAGGACTTTTTTAAAGGGCAAACTATACAAGATATTTTTATGACTCTATTCTACTATTACTTTTTGGACGACATTTGTATGACTATATCTATTATAACTTTTGGATGTAATTTTTGTTGAATACCATACAACTACCTTGTTCACTTGAAGTGGTAATTAGTTCTCTAGGTAAAGCAGTTTCCTCCATGGCTAAATGGATGGTGGTGAAGAAAATCAATTGAAATGGTATGGTATGAATTTAATTGTACTACGACTTTTTTCATCATTATTTTCAACACTTACTGTGACTTTTTTATGACTACTTGATTAAGGTCCATTGGAACTATCAAGCTATCAAAACCCTTCATCATCAATACAAGAGCAGACAGAGGAGTGAAAACAGGTTTTAATCATTAGCATTACTTATTACATGTATACCTCAATATGAAAAGTAGAAATGGCTTTTAAGGTATACAATTAAGGATTTCTTTTCTGCAGTGTATAAGGCAAAATTGCAATTAACAATCTAAACAAAGAAGAACATAACAAGTACTACATTTCCAGAGCTAACATCAGCAAATATTTGATTTTTATTGAAAGCTATTAATTTTTTTTAATTGTCAGTCAACTTACTGAATAATTGCAATAATTGCACCATTTCAGCACCTGTCAGCTTAGATATTTGCTGACTAAGTTTATCATTGAGATTTATTTCATTGGAGAAAACTGATGTTTTATAGAAAAGTATGATACTGATTAATGTTTTAAAGCATTATACTGTCATATTGTTTTTTTTGCCATTGTCAGTTGAGCCCTTTTAATGGCATAAACATTTTATCTAACATCCAATGAAATGAATCAACATGACCTTTTCTGACTCAGATTATAGGTGTTGATGTTCTTCAACATATTTAGTTATTTGAGTCTACCCTGCAGCTACACCCAAGCAAGAAAAGTCTTGTTTCTGGCAGGACTGCACTCTAATTATCATCGGTGCCAAAAACACAAATAGATTCAAGTGAAGACCAACTCCTGAACATTCAGAAATGGCAGCTGGCGGGCAGAGGATTGTTTGGGCATGTTAGCATCAATGTTCACCTCCTCCTCTGTGGCCCGACCTTGATCTCTAAGAGGTCTTTAATGTCTCATTCGGGTTCCCTGTGAACATGTGGAATTTGGGAAGCCGTGCACCAACGCTCCCATGGGGTTTGTTGTAAGCTTTGGAGGCGCCGGAACAGAGCTCCCAGTCACGGCGACAGTGCTTCCAGGAATGCTGAGGAATCTCCCAACAAGGACACAAGTCAGGAGATCGGCACAATGCGGCCGCTGTTGTCCCCGGAGCAAACGTCACCCCAGAGGAAACACCTAGGCTGCTGAACCTGCTCCTCATGCGTAATCAAATCTTCAGCTGGTGCTGTTCCTGCAGCGTCAACAGTGTAAGTGCTGACGGATTGCAAGTGGTGTTAGGTATATTCCCTCAGAATTATGGAGGGAAATTGTTCGTGGATGGGAAGGAGGCTAGCAGGCAAAAGGCCAGAGAGGTGTGAATGTGTAACTCTGTAAGCATGCTGTGTGTGTGCTGATGGTATCACTGCCTGTCTGTCTGCCTAGCTGTCTCCTAGAGAGAAGGAGCACAAAAGTTTCCCTTTGTGTGTGTGTGTGTGTGTGTGTGGCATTGAGCAACTTGGCTTCTGTTTCTCTGGATTGCTCTCTTTCCGTTTCTTTTCTTCTTCTTTCCAGCTCTGTAGAATTATACGGGACAAAAGATCCTTATCAGAAGAGTTTGATCATTTGGTAAATACACATATTTGCTTTCTTGCTAAGAGTGAGATGAGAAGATTGATACCACTCACCTGTTTGTACGGTGGATATGTAGCCAGAGCAGGCAGCTGGTTAGCTTAGCATAGCATAAAGACTGAAAATATTCTGCATAAAAGGTAACAAAATCCTTACCTTTAATTTGAAAAAATCCACATTATTAAGTTGGTATATTTATTAAATATATTATTGATGTGCTAAAACAGTTAGGTCTTTTTACCAATTCATTTTTCTGTACATTTCCCTCCATGTTCTTTCTCTGTTTTTCAGTAAAATATTGTAGCTTATATGTAGTCTAATTCTAATTAAGAAAGCAAATAAGTGTATTTTCCAAAAAGTTATGTAAAACTATTTCAAAGTTTCTTACACACAAATTTTTTTTTTACATTTTTTTTTTTTATTGATGTCTACACTACAGGTCTTTTAGAAATTAAAAAAACGAAAACTTTCAGGCTCCAGTTTCCCACCTGTCTCCTGTCTGTGTTATGGTACATTAGCAGTTCCTTGTTCAACACATGTTTTAAGGTTCATTCACGGTTCACATTTCAGTTGAGGCACCTGCAGTTTATTTAACAGCTTAAAGGAAAAACCGGCCTTTAAACTGTTATACGTAATGAAAGTGAGTAGGCATGAAAGAAATACGACCAACAGCTGATGGTCATATATATCTTTCACTTCCGAAACCTTTTGTTTTGTTTGACATGTTCATTCAATTGTTCAGTCTTCACCTGCTTAGTCCTGTCATGGGGCCTAACGGGCTGCAGCCTCGAAGATCCCAGCATGCTTTAAGAAAAGATGTAAAAACTCTAACAAAGTCTAATACAGATGCTCAAAGTTCAGACTATAAATCAGTCTGACTTGTATGTCTTATGGATTAAGAAGGAGACAGAATTGAAAGCAGGAGAACATCAACTCACAGATGAAAGAACATTCCTGGACTGAGAATCGACCCTGTGACACTGACACACTGCTGCCTCTGTTTGATGGGGTCCTTCTTCCCCCTTCTGCATTGCAGCTCCACATCACACATTGTGCTCATTCATGTGTCGACACCAGGTGGGATGGTCGGTTTAGTGGTCACTCTTCAGCCATGTGGAGTCGGGTCAGTCATTGGGCGTGACTGAGACGGCCAGATGTAACACGAGGGATAAAAAGTCAGAGGATCATCAAAGTTATTACAGTTCATCCTAAGAAGAATATGGATGTCCGCACAAAATTGATGAAAAACAATTACATACCTCATGGTGGCACCGAAGTCTGACCCAAGTGGTGACCGACCGACCGAAGAGCCCCTGGTTCAGCATTAAGAGGCTACTACATCCAGGCTACAGCAGCGGTTCCCAACCTGTAAATGTCAGGATGCACTGAAAAATCTGAAATAAAGACAAAACATATATTGATGTTCATTACACATAATTATATATTTACAGATATATATTTTACAATGACTCTTTAACTCCTTATTACGTGATTCCTTGATGTGTTTTTCCTCTTTCTCCTTTGCCTCTGTATTTTAGACAGGTTCAGGTACATTTTGGGTCCCATGCTGGAGGGTCTCCTGGAGGGTCTTTTTTCATCTATTTAACTCTAAATGGGACCAAATGGACAGCGTGCTGTATTGAAGAAGGCCTGAAACTAGCAATTACTGTCGTAATAACTCAAGCAAGAAGTAGGGTTATTTTCCCACAGACTTCCGTGCAATCAGATTTATTTTACCAACAAGAGGAGTCGCCCCCTGATGGCCAGTAGAGAGAATGCAAGTTTAAGGAGGTTGCCGCCTGATGTAAACCCATGTGCACCATTATAAGATGTTCTGAGAAAATTCTCCAGGAGTGTGATGACGTATAATAAAAAAAAAAAACAAAAAAAAACACTGCTGCCTGGGGCTTTTGTTGCCTAAACCTAATCAAGTATTTTTGCTTTTACTGTGACCGTGGTGGAGCAGCGTGATCAATATCGTCTGATGTGATGCCAAGGGACCTGACAAACATCACTATTTGGTACCTAACCCCCCCCCCCCCCAACCCAACCCACCTCTACCCCTGCCCCCACCCCCCAAATCCTTTACAGTCTCAGTCACTTTCTCTGACCCGTACTCTCACACTTTCCAAGATGATTCATATAAGAAAACAAAAGTATGCCTCAGAGACCCACTTTTTCTTTCCCCCTCTGGAGAAATGACTGTCATGTTCATTAACATAGGACCACTTTTCTCAGGGAAGTGCATTATTAGTAGTCTGTCTCTGCAGGATGGGGAGAGCGGATAACAAAATGAAGGAAACTAAAAATGAAAGCCACCAGGTTACCAGCCAGTTTGTCCGCTTGTGTATGACTTATTCAGTTTGTTGCTGGACTCCTAATGTCATCATTATGTGTCACATACTGGAAGCTGTCTGGACTGAGCTTGTTCAGCCTGGAGGAAAGCGGCGTGGAGGATTCCAGATGAGTGAGTTCACGCTGCGTTTGTGAGAGCAGGCATACCTTAAATTTCCATGGAAATGGTGCTGTGGCACTAATGCAAGTCAAAGCCTGTAATAGTTTATCATCCCGTATATGTTTCCTCGTGTGCAAATTAGACTGAGTTGTACGTTTAGGTGGTGAGCAATGATGAAGACCATGGTGGGCCGGGGGATCAAGACTTATGACAGTTTGGCTGACATGCTGTGAGGGCCCCATGACAGTTTCTGTGAGCAAATGGGGATTTATTAACTGGATCACAGGGTTTTCTCTGGACTCTTTAATCTGATAATTGGTTTCAGATTCAAACAAGCCAGCTGAGCCTTAAAACAGGAGAGTGACCCTTTTATAACAATTCTACAGCTCTTGACCCAGTATCTACCAGACCCTCTGGTCACTTAGGAACCGCAGATACTGGAGCCTATTTGAGATAGTGCTTCTTTACAGAGGGGGGAACACAAAGAATGTCCCTTTTCTCCTCCAGTCTCAGTGTTTTATGTCCCCCTTTTTCCATGCTGATATATTTATTGCTTCTCTTTTCATCAAAGCCCTCCCATCCCATCTGTCTGTCTTCTATCTCTCCTCGTCATCGGGTCAAAACAGAGCAGACATTTTCCACATTTTCAGTCCACATGTTGTTGCAGCACTCGACAAAGAGCTTCATCTGTGCCAGAAATGACCTTTTCAGACGTTATATTTTCCTCCCTGATAAATATCTCATCCTCTCGTTGAGCAGATAACCCTCCCTGGCTCCCTGGTTCTCCTGCAGGGCCTTGTGGGTACATATTCAGCCCGACTTCCCCTCGGCATGATGTCATTTCAGTTTGGCTGCATGAGCTGGAAAGGAAAGGAGAGAGAGAAAAAAAGGAAAAACACAGTTAGCAAAAACAAAACTAAGGAATGCAAACTGCGATGAAATCCATCAGGAAAGCGTTTGCGCGTGTGTCTCCTCATATCTTGAACCGGTCGAGACAGAGTGTTGGAGATGTTGCTGCTCCCGAGATTGGATGTCATCCCAAAAGGTGTTCAGTTATGCTCACAACAGCCTTAAAACATCTCTTTGGTACGGATGTGTGGAAAGGAATCTGATGGTATATCAAGTGATATCACAAGAACAGGAATTATGGTCCCAAAGAGCAAAATAAATCCACTTATTGCTATAAGTCACTTCACAGATTGCTGCCATTTGTCTTTAGAAGAATTGTGCCTGCAGATATGCAATATTAACAAGATAGCGCGAAATTACCAAGATAACAACTGCATCTGCAAATATTGTTTTAAGTGATATTGAAGAAATACTTTAAAAATGAAAAAAAGGAAAGGACTATTCCTGGCAAAAAAAAAAAATGCCCATGGACACTACCCAAAATAATATCCATATTTCATAGACAGAAGGAGCTAGAAGCTTCAAATAACTTCTAGAACAATCCAAACTTTTCTATGTTGAGCTTTTCTTTCGTTATAATGGTTTGCAGTGGGTTTTTTTTTAATAAAATGTGTAAAAATTCAAGGTGCATTTTTATTAATTTTTAACTTATGGGCTAAAATCCCCTATTATAGTGTATATAAGTATTTATTGAGTGATACACACAGTAAGCTGAGGTTGTGCTGATTCTGGGGATGTGTATAACTTGATGATACTCTTAAAAATGACAATTTTATAGGGCAATACACAAAAGTATGACAAGACGGAAAGTTCTCTGTGGGTCTCAGAGTTAAATACATTGTTATCACTGACATTTCCGTGGAACACATGGATTTCATACCAATGCAAGTTGCAGACACTGATATCCCGTGGCCCACACACGGATCCCCGTTTCAACCACTTACTGCAGATTTCGCTCAACGGACGATCTTATGACATTGGGAAACACTCTTTTGATACATTCAGTGTTGTTGTTGTTTTGTTTTTGTTGGGTTTTTTTCTACATCATGTCTGTGTAATTTAGCTCCCCATAATGCCTTGCTAGTTGAAATGGATGAGAACAATATAGATGTATATGGCTACAAATACCCTAATTCTTTCACTCAGAGATTTATGCTGATTATCCATCCATCCATCCATTTTCTACCGCTTATCCTGTATTTAGGGTCGCGGGGATTTATGCTGATTATTTTAATTAAATTTTTTTTTAAATACTAAGATTGTACTTTTTCATTGCCATTAATATTTTTATATTAATATTATTTTTAATGAATATTATTATATTAAGTTTGTGCGTCACTCATGCGACGATCCCAGACACCATTGCCTGCCGCGATACAAAATTCAAAGGTCATATATCTGAAAAATAAGCCTTGTGGCACATGAGGGACATCCATCTGAATGTTTTAGAGTTGGTTTGATGACTTGAGGTCAAAGAGTCAAGGATAATAATACGTTTATAATACATTTATTAACTTATTTTAATCGTGCAAAAATTGCCAAAATTACATATCTGAAAAACAAGCCTTGTGGCACATTAGGGACATCCACCTGTATGTGTCAGTTGGTTTGAAGACTTGAGGTCAAAAGGTCTGAAAAATAACCCTTGTGGCACATGTGGGATATTCATCTGTATGTTTTAAAGTTTGATGACTACCTTTTGGCCTACCCATCTCAAAACACATCTGGTGAACTCAGCTAACTAACACGAAGTTTCTTTTCTAAAAAAAAAAAAAAAACCCACACCCTTTGATTGTATAAATCCTGCTTTAGGGCCTGTGCTACTAGTTAGCCCCAGTATACACAAGGATATTCATCAGATCCTAGATGATTACAGACCAATGAAATTACAAATTAAAGATAAAACATCTCATGTATGGAATTGTATCTATTGTAATTGTAACAAGATACAATTCCATACATTAGATTGTATGGAATTGTATCTTTGAATGAGTGACACCATGAAAAAGTACAATCTTAGTATTTTTTTTATTTTTTTATTAAAATAATCAGCATAAATCTCAGAGTGAAGGAATTAGGGTATTTGTAGCCATATACACAGGTGTTTCCGTTATATTGTCACTGATTTTGAGTTAAGGGTCCTTGGCTATTTCACGGAGGGGCCGTGGCCATTTCACGGATGCCTGTGAGACCAGGTTGTTAAAATAGATATTAACCAGCATAATCTTGTTATTTGAACCAGACACAGCTGAGAACCAAACACTACAATTTTTGGCTCTGTCTGTATTTAGTTTAATTTAATTTAATTTAATATTCATCTTGTTATGTTAATCATGACCCTGATCAAATCTTGACAATGCTATCCATTAGGGAAATTAATGACGACATTTTATATCTCCAAGTCCTAATGAAAGAATATTTCCCACACAACCTCCTCCCTGCACAATGAGAAGATCAGTGCCAAAATATTTCATAGGAACATGTGTCACAAACAGTGACACATGACGGATCGGGTCAAGACGGCTGTTAAACATCATGGAAAATGTGTGTGAGACTCAAGCAGAGCAACAGGCTGAGTGAAAGCAAATGATGTTTGAATATCGAGGAATCATCAAACGAGGCTTTGATAGAAACACAATGTGGGCAACTACAAATCATCTGACCGCGTGACATGGAATGAATCAAACCTCTTGAAGCCGTTTCCATGGAGGAGATGGAGACAAAGAGCATTCAGGTCATTTCAGTGGAGGAACAAATCTGCTGTAAAGGACAAGGTAAACAGACCCAAATATTTACAGCCTCGTAGGGAACATTCCCACCGACACTCTTCTGTGTGAGTCTCTCCTTCTAACACAGACACAGTTTGGTTTCACTGATGAGTTTACTGCGAAAATACACGTATTCTCACCTGCATATCCCACAGTGTGATCCTACACTACAATAAGATATTTAAATAACCTTCTAACAAACTCAAAATTCCTTTAAGTCACCTGAATGTATCCCAGTAAAAACAAAAAAGAAGTATAACCAGCTTTGATAATCATGTGTACTCTCTTGCCTCTTGAATCAGCGTAAACACTTCTACAACCCACTAAGTCCAGAGTGAATGGCACCTGTGTTCTGAGTGGAATGTTCTGGAATGTTCTGGAACGTTCTGGAATGTTATCGCCACAGTTCTTTGCTCCCGAGAACTCACAAAGGACGCGGTTGCTTGGAAACGAAGAAGCCTCGATAAGGGTCAGGCACAAAAAAACGCACCTTTCATGAGGGTAACCAGACGGGTGGTTCTTTTAAGTGACGGTGAGTTCAATTCAGGGGTTTATTTGTTTCTATTTTTGTTGTCATTTTATTGAAGTGTTCATCTGTAACTAATTTGTAGTACTTGTGTTTTTCACCCTGCATGTAACAGCAGCAGACAGCCAGATGCAGCTCTAACAAGCAGAGATCTCTTCCCCCCACTGCTATCTGCAGCTGCTAAGTCTCACACTTACATGCAATATTGATTTGGTGACACCGATGTCCAACTCAACACAACAGCAGTGTACATCATCACTGTCAGGCTCTTATGTATACAACTTGTCTACATCTCTCTCAAACAAACAATTTAAAGTTCCATTTTTCCACCGCTAGCTTCTTCCATCTAGATATCGACAACAGGCTTTTATTTTGGATTCTAACCGTGCAAGTGAATGAGGATCTGAGCAAGCCAAAAGACTGCACTGGGAGTTTTTCGTGGTTATGAAAAAAAAAATCTAAGAAGGAAGAGAACGTGGCTTCTCTTGCTGCATTCTTTCCTTTATCAGGAATTCACTGAGGTTTGGCCGTGTACTTTTTACTGGAGCCTTTTCCTGTTCGCCTGGGAATAGCAAGGCCGTCCTTTTCTTGTCCCGCTGCACTTTGAACAGAGAAGCCGCAGACTGTGTTTCAGGCCTGTCCGAGTGCTCAGAGCCACTCCACACCCACAGTTAATCCTTTAAACGCTGCATATCACAAAGAATCAAAGTAAGCCCCCACTCCCGGGGGTCTGAAGCAGAACCCTGAAGCTTATGTTCCTGAAAATAATGCTCCCTATGCAGATCAGCCACAAGCTCGGGTTCAGGGCTTTGTCCCCCTGACTGGTTCTGTTTTCAGCTGAAGGCGGATTGATGAAGCAATGACGCTCTTAACTGGATTGCAGTATGGCACATCTCTGCTCTGTGAGTTTATTGTTTTTGACCAGCTTTTAATACACGGCTGATTGGGGTTTATAAATTCAATAGGCAGGAGATGGCACAGAGATTTACAGCTCCAAAAGGACTTCAGGGCTACGACGAAACATTCCAGCGACAACTGTTTCATTTTAAACTCATCGAAAGGTTTTCCGCGGTCTGAAAAAAAAGCCTACAGGACATGAGTGCCTGAGCATCTAGGCTGATCGCAAAAGCTTTGCAAATGCATGTCTGTTTATAATATGCAGTAGAATTCAAAACAACTCACGCAAAGCCAAGAAAAACTTGGAGAAAAGCCTACCCCCCAAATATGAAATGAAAGTGTTTTTTTTAACACATTCTGCTTTCACTTTCCTCTCTAATTATTGTGTTACCCAACTAATACTACACACACTGTTGAAATCCCTCCAGATCCACCCCTTCCACAGCTGCAAAGACACACTGATCCAATCACACCGATTGTTCCCATTTTTCCCAGAAGAGTGTGAGGCGATGTGAATGTCAGCACTGGTGGCTCAGTGCAGGCAGTGGGACCGCTGACAGTCTGCAAGAGGAAGAGGCACATGAGGCGGCAGCAACTACGGTGGCCAAAGCCTGATCTCAGTACAGACGAGTCTGGGCTGCAGCTGTGTGTCCTGCTGTTAAACTCCCATCTAGATCTAGATTAGTAACGCCACGACTCGGCCAAGACCCGCTCCCACTGACACTCGAGTACACAGGGATGTCCACTCGCGTAAGGTCAAGCTATTTATCAGTCTATCTTTCGATGCATCTGCAGCATCTATACATCTGTTTGCAATTGATGATTCCAAGCAATGTGTTATTAAAACAACCTTGATGAGTAATTGAAGTTTTTTGCTCAGAGCTATTCATAACAGTAGGTCACTGCAATGTAGTCTGATTTTCCAGGGTGTGTCACTTGAAACGTTCAACCAAGACTGATTTGCTGCCGGTGAGAAGTCTTCATGAGTTTTGGTGAGTGATCTTCAACGGGTAACTTGAATGTACTATATATTTTCTCATTTGACGTCTCTGCAGGCTTCTTTCCTGCGAACAGTACGTGTTGCTGACACACTGTCGTCTCATGCGGGAGCCATGCATCCAGAAGGTGTTGGTGAATTATGAGCCTGTGACTTGGCAGCGTGTTGAATGACTGTTAAGTTTAAACAGCATCGGTTCACCAACGCCATTGCAGAACTAAAGGAATCCTCATCCACCAAGTCCCAGATGCCCCTTAGCCACCCACACCAAACACATGGAAGACACATTAAAACCTGAGCTGCCTTCTCATTAGGACCTCTAATATTTGGTATTGATAAACCTCAAGAAAAAAATGTGTTCTTATCGAGCTTCCTGTTTCACAGTTGACAGCTGACTAGAGCTCCAGAGTGTAATAAGAAGCTTCACTGCATCAGTTTGAGGGATAAGTTACTTATTTCACATGCTGCGAACAGAAACCTGGTTTTCTACCTCAGAGACAGCTGAAGCGATAAGTGGATTATCCATTATTAGATCAACAGAAAAATTTTATTTTTCAAGCAAAAATGCAAAATATTTTAAGCAATGTGATGATTTGCAGCTTTCTTGCAAATTTTATATTTTTGAGTTTTGGATTGTTGGTCACACGAATCAAGATGTGGTGACTTAAGGGATTTTAAAAGGGTATGGTCCACTGTTTTCTGTCCTACTTGTTCTCTGCAGGGAAGACTGCTCAGCTCTTTAACCTCTAAATCATATCCTTCCCTTCCTGTGTATCAAACAAAACAGTGAAATATGGAAACAGTGAGTGAGATAAAGCACCACAAACCACGTGAACCTGCTGCCCATAAATCAGACCGCTGACACCTCCGTAACAATGGACTACACCTGACCTTTCCTTGTTGCTGCTCTCAGCACCAGAGCTGCTGCTGCTGCCGGGTGGTTTGAGAGATCACTGAACGAGGGGGAAAAAACTAAGAGCAATCAATTCATAGCATATGGATCCAAAAGCTTGATGAAGAACATGGAAATAAACAAGGGTGTGTGAGAGGATGCAGAAAAGGTGTTGTGGTGTTGCTTTCCTGTGTTTCTTTTAAAAGAGTCGCCCAGGCGCCATGTGACAAACAGATGGAGCGTCAAGTCATGACTCACACAGACACTTGCTTTTGCACTGCAGTGACCGAGCATGATGAAGGGCTGAAAAACAAGACTACAAAGAAAAGAGCTGATATTGATTTTTTTTAAAGCTAGCTCCCTCCTTCACAGCTTTCCCTGTTTTTTTTTTTTTTATCACTCTGCCGTTTTTCTTCTAACATCGGCTGTAATGCCGGTAAAAAGTATCCGACAATGCTATCCAAGTCAAGCAGGGTAAGTTAACATTCAGCTTTGTCTCTGCGGCCCGAGCCTCTCCCAGTTCTCCATCATCTGATACTCTCTCATTGGGTTGCAAACGGTGTCAAATTCAACTGGGTCAAGGCGTGGAGACGCAGAAATGCTGCAACCGTGCACGGAGAAGGTGAACTCAAAGTACACATCCCTTAGACACACATCAAATAACCTCCAAATGCTGATTCCTGTTTTTTGTTTTTTTGTCTAGCTAGAGATGTAAAGGTTGCTGCAGCAACATGTGCAACATATTTGCTGCGCCCCACATGGTAAATGGCGCGTGGGAGCAAGGCCAGGTATCTTAATCCCCATCACCCTTGGGATTCCCCACCAAGAGATCCCATTAGTGAGGATAAAAGCTGTAATGTAGTCCGGAGAGGCTCGGTGGACTTGTGGTGCGCTGCAACCCCCACAGGCCAGCGGTGACCTCCACCTGATCCCTCACTTACTGGAATTACAGCTCCGACTCCAACAGGCAGTGTAAAAGAGCAATGAAGTGTAAAGCATTTTGATGTCTTAATGAAGAACATACACACAGCAAGTCCAATAAAGGGCAGCTATACGTTTGAAAGGAGCAGCAGGAAAACACCTGAGGGCTGGTAGTGTGGGAGGGAAGGTATTTTAATCATTCAAAACATTTAGAAAATAATGCCAGTGTTGGAATGATGCCGTGTCACGCTGCAGTGCTATAAAACGGCAGGATAAAGGAGCTCTGTTTGCCTTGACGTGTTTTAGAGGAGAAACGTCACGTGTCGATTTGAGGAATCCTAAAGGGAAAAAAGTGGTCCACATTCTTCTCAGACATACAGGACAGCACAGCCCTGGGTGAGCGTCTGGTGTCACTGAGCAATAATCACACACAATGTGAACATGTGAAGTAATTCAACGACTAGATCCAGAGATCGGGAAATTTATTCACTTTAATGATGTCTGGAGGGCGATCAGAGCGGGTGTTGGAGTGTGAAATCAGAAGAAATCAGACACCTGAACGTAAATTACTGAAAAACTGAAAACGTGAAATAAAAGACGAAGCAAATAGAGTCAGTTAATTATCAATTTTTATGATTGCCAGAATACAAACGAGGGTAGAGTTGCATTAGTCAACACAAGAGGGGAACAACCCGGGGCCAGGCAGCAGGAAAACACTGATTACATAAATGATCCCTATTAGAAGCAGAATTGGGGTTTCATATCCAAGCTGTTATGTCACGTACACAAACAAAAAGCTCCGTCATCAGTTGCTTGTGATGAATGAGTCGGCCTTTTCTGGACTGCATTTGTTCCGCACTCTGGCCTCAGTGTGTAATTACTATAATATGTTTTCCTTCATAGTTTTGTGCTTTTTATTTTTAAGTGAAACAAGAGGAGGAAGGCTTGATATGTGAATGCATCATCTCTGAGCTATGAGGAGAAGATCACCATCACATTCTGGTTTATTACCAAGTAGGCTTTCACATACAAGGAATCTGCTTTGGCGTATTGATGCAGAGACAAGAAACTAAATATTGAATAGTATTTAATAATTGTAAAATATAGTACACTGTAACTGTAGCCTGGTCTGAGTTTTTTCCTCGCCACCAACGCTTGTTCCTGTTGGGACTTGGAAAATGAGTTGTCTCTGTTCTAGTCCTGCTCAATGTGTAAAGTATCCCAAGAACATTTGTTGTGATATGACACTATGAATAAAATGTAATTGAAAATGAGCATGGAGATGATATTGTTGTCAAAGCTATAGCTTTTTTACAGTGACATATTATGAGGAACTCAGGGGCCATCTGGTAAAATAAACAGTCAAATAAAACGAGGCTAACTGACCTTCGGATTCAGCTTTGTTATGGAAACACTAAAGCTGTAACACCTCCTCCTCCTCCTCCTCCTCTACACACACCTGGTCAAAAGTCCACGTCCTGGTTATGATCCCTTCATCTGGAAACAAAGAGTCACATCAACAAATGTCGTTTTTCCCAATTAGGAGCAGAAAGGAGGCCCCGAGATGAGGAGAGACAGCAGCAGCTTCTGGAGTCAGCGTGAAAGCTGCTCATTTGCTAACGGCCTGCTGTGTTAATTCAACCCCTGCATGAGTGTGTATGTTTTCACACTGGCCTACTGAACTCTTTCACTCCGTGCCATCGGAGGACCTCTGCTGTGGACAAACAGACTCCAAGGAATGCACACATGATAATACACTTGCAGAGTCACCACTCTGGAATAACTCTGTTCTTTAACGTCAGATTATTGGGATGTAAAATGTCAAGTCAAGAGTGTCAGCAGCCTTTGCTACTTCTACTGTGTGTGTGTGTTTGTGTGTGTGTGTTCACAGCTGGTTTTAATATAGGAGGAACTGGCAGATATGAAAATGGTCCAAAGCAGTGAAGGGAAAAAGGGGCATTTAACACCAAATAGCAACATATACGAGAACCAGGCATTCAATTACTTTTCTATAATCTGCCCCCCCCCCACACACACACACACACACAAATATGTTTTCTTGCCATGTTAGATGAGAAGATCGATATGACTCTCTCATGCCTGTATGATAAATATGAAGCTGCAGCTAGTTTTCTTAGCCTGGAATAAAGACTGGAAAAATCCGGCCTGGTTCTGTCTAAAGTTCACCATGTTGCATCTCATCGGTGCTCCCCGGCCTCCAGCTGTCATGCTAAGATAACAGTCTGAGAGTGGATCTCCTCTAACTCTCCACAAGACAGCAAATAAGTGAGTTCCCCAAAATATCAAGTTATGCCTGTAACTTTGTGACTCAAAGTTGACCTTGTTGATAATCAAAGAAATCTCACCTGTATGTTGATTTACTGGATGTCACCGAGGTGAGATCAGCTGCTGCTTCCAAGGTCAAGGATGAATCAGTGGAGCTCTAAGGTCACACGGACGAAAGTGCTGAGGAAGAAATATGAGCCAACAGTAAACCTTTTACCAAAAACTGTACTCATTTGAGTTATGTGTAGTTTTTGAATTTTAATCCACATTATAATTTAATTGAAGCCTCCTTAGATCAGTCCTTTTGTACCTTACTTGAGAAGTGTTCAACATAGTACTTAGTGTTTAATGTACTAGCAGGATTCTTACACTTGAAACTGCGGCCAAAGTGGGAGTTAAGCCCTCCATGTCGGGACTACAGGGAGGCAGCTGAGTGTGCAGACAGCCCTCCTGGGACAGATAGTGAGTATTGGTTGGACCGCAGCACGCCCAAGAAACTGGCTGCACGTGTGCATCGAGTCATGTCGACCGCAGAAAACAATTCATGTTGCAGCAGCTCTCAACGTGGTAAAGATCTCACCAGACTGCCTCCCTGGTCTCTCATTAAACACTGCTGATCACCTCTGGATGCTCCTGTTCAGACTTTACATTGAACAGAAAGCACTTCAGGAAAGAGACGTAGGACGACAAGTTGTTTCAACACAGTAGCAGGTTTTTTTTTTTTTAAAGTGCAGTATGGTGAGAAAGATGTGGGTTGACTGCACTTTTCCGAAGCTACACTGCCAGTGTCAACTGGAAACCTGGACTTCTTGCAGCTACACGTTAGGAGCAGATTCCTGAAGCGGAAAGAAAGAAAGCTGCTGAAAGTCAGCTCAGCAGAAAGTCACGGCCCGAGTAGAACAGAAGTCCTCTGACTTCACATCATATCACCAAACTGTCTGCAAATATGTTCGGACTCCTTGTGTTTGTACAGCATTTTAAGTCGTTCCCGTCAGATGATTCACAAAAACTGAACTTATAAATACCAAGAGGTCGATTATTAAACAGCAGTCAACTAATTATTTACTTATTGTCCTACTTTAACTTGTATCAGTGCATCCGGTACAGCTGAGATAAGGTTCTTCTTCCATACACTCCATCGATGATGACCCTGACCCCCTCGTCTCAGACAAACACCGCCCCCTAGAGGTGCGTAAATACAACTGCATGTACTTGGATCCTTAAAGCTGGAGATTGTATGAGATTAACATGATTTTTTGACTGATGTCTTCTTCAATTTCTTAATATTCCGACAGTTAAAACCCTAAAGATATTTAATTTATTGTTGATCAGGAAAAATAAGCAATTTGAAGATGTTACCATTGACTCTGCGAATACTTAGACATGTCCAAAGTTTCAGCCAGAAAAACCATTAAAGAGAAAAAACAGACAGATTAATCAATAATGAATGATAATCACAACCAAAGCTCATCTTCTGGTTTTAATTTGAGAAATTGTAAAAATGAATCAAGAGAATTTGCCTTATTTAAAGATTTATTAATTTATAATACAAGCTTTTATGTAGACCACATTTCATTTTAGTTTTTACATTTATTCATACTGAGCTAAACTTCATAGCAGTGACACTGATTGACAAAAACACAAACCAAAGGACACTCAATGGAAGGAATCAACATTTTTCCGACTGTTTCTGAAGAAACCGCAGCCCATCAACACTCCCAGTGCACCACATTTTAAGACCACATGCCCCCCACTAGTCCTCATACAGTATGCCACGTGCATCACACACTCTCAGACACACTCATACACAGACTCACCCACACTAAAATCGAACAAATACCTATACACAAGATAAAAATTGATATATTTAAATTTCAATATTAATGATATTACTGAATTCCACAATAAAAGGCAAACGAGAAGTAAAGACGGCATCCAAATGAAAAGGAGGTGAAACACCACTAAAAAGATTTCCTCATCACTCTTCATCCAAGTGGGAGAAAGTCTCCCCCTGCTTTGTTCTCAGTGTCCAGTAGGGGGGGTTTCACACCGACGGCGCTCCTCCATCCATCTTCAACCACTTCTTCTGTCTACGTTTAACTGGCCTGCCATGTCGGCTCCCGCTACCAGGGAATATCGACAGCCTAGTCAATGAAGTCAATGCCAGTGGTGCGAACACGACACCTGATGGCACACAAGCACCGAATCCTCCGACCGTGTCTTTTACAAGTCTCCGGTCTGTTCCTGTTCCTTGTGGTCCTGCATGTCCTCTCAGGTGTTTTCTTTTCCCAATAAAAAGTATTTTTCCCATTGGTCCATTTCCAGGAACAAACGGCTGTATGGTAATGGCACAAAAGCCACAGGTGCTGATACAGACTGACCGGTTCAGTTAGTGAGAAACAGTGTCTTGAGGAGGATGGCACATTTTCTACCACGTGGGGAACTGAATTCCGTTTCTCTAGACCAAAGGAAAAACAAAAAAGATGGGGAGAAAATGGCGACGATGGTTAAGTGCAATGAGAGGGTTAACACCATTCAGTTAGACCTGGGGAAACATCCATGTGACCAGTAATTAAGGGTAATAGCCCACACATCCTTTATAACAACCGTGTCCGTGACTACTGTCCACTACATATGACAGCTCTTTAAAACTTGTCCAGCAGCGATGAGGTCCACAGGGCAGCGTATGGTATCGTTTCATGTCATGATCTTTAAATAAAAAAGGAATAATAACAGCAAATTCTGCTGACACAGTAAAAGTTTGGGGGCAAACGGTGAATATATTGGCACAAAAAAAAGCCTCAGATTGGACAAGCGTTCAACCAAGCGGGTGATGGCCCCAACCGGACTTCCTGCAATTTATTCTAAATCCACAGCTGGCAGGATGACAGGCAGGAAAGAATAAGGTGTATGTATGTCTATATGTTTGTGTGTGTGTATGTCTATATGTGTGCGTGTGTGTGTGTGTGGTTGGCGGTCATTTCTGTTGCTTTACAAGAGGAGGCAGCAGTTGCTCTCTGTGGTTTTTTCTCTGTTCCTTTGACCTACAAAGACAGGACAGTAGAGACGAGAAGTGAGATAACAGGAACAGGAAGAAAGCACGCAACGCTCTACAGACTTTCTGTGTGGTATTAAGTTGAGGTTAGCTGCTGCAACTGCCCACTGAATAGTATGTGAAAGTTCAAACAAAAGTGACCCTGAAAAAGCAAATTATCAACTTCTGCGCCTGGGCAGACACATTGCACTGAATGTTAAACACACCCCCCACACTTAAATCTGTCTAGAAACCTCTCTCCCGGCATATTTTAAAAAATGAAACAGAGGGTGCAACGTAGAATACATAGCTGTAGTCCTAAATATCTTGTAACGCTCTGAATACATATTCCCAGTGGACTCATATGTTGCATTTAATGCTGCAGAAGAGGTATAAATCTTCATGTGTGATGCACAACGCTACCAGCAGCTATGTGTGAGAGGCCCAAAGTGGCGCTACAGGCAGGACCCTACTCTACCTCATGTTTGCTTGAAATGTTGCTGTTTAACTGAACCACAGTAATGTAACCTTGTCCAAAGTGAGCATGAGTCCTTCTGTTTGCAATTTTACTAAAAGAAGGAGACCAAAAAAAAGATCCTCACCATGAGAGTTGGGCTCTGGAAGAGTCTCTCTGGCAACCAAGTGCATGACAGTTGTTCGGCCCGGTGGCAGCTTCAGAGCTTAAAAACATAAAGAAATACACCTCATGATTCAGTATTCTCAATCAGAATTATATGATTTAAGATTCAAGTGTAGGATCATGTTTTCAGACAAACATTTTTGGTGTTATTGGACTATTACTTCAGTCAAATTCAGACCAAATCTTAGAAGACCATAAGGTGAAAGGAAATAACTTTTTTTTTTTTTTACTGGGTACAGAGGTGGTCTTACCTCCAAGGGTAACGTTGCCATGAAGGAAGCGTCCCTGGAAGATGAGGCGCAGTATATTGGGACTGCTCACCCTCTCCTCCTCCCATCCTGAGAGCAGAGAAAAAAACATCACTTACTATAAGCCCAAACAATACTGGGTATCTGAGGCCATTATTGATATATGGACATTTAAATCTGAAAACATTTTAATGGCACATTTTATAAATCAACGTTGGGCAAGCTACTTGAAAAGTGTAGTGAGCTAAGCTAAGAAAAAAAAGGCTAAGCTACAGCAAAATGGCAGCACTAGTTTTAGCATCCAACCAAATTAATTCAAAGTCATTGCCATTAATATACAATATGATAGTATTGCATAATTATGTATGTAGGCCTTATATACAGTAAATAAAAAAATATAACAAATTCTATGGTTATTCAACTACTAATGCAGACTTAATTCCAGCATCTAAACATAACAAAAGCTTACTAAAATAGTAATATCTACTTGCCTTGGACTGATGTACAATGTACTACACTGTAGTAAATAATTAAAATGTTCATGGCCTTATGTGTAGGCCTTCATGAACATCAGTTCCTTTTCAATTCATAAATATTTTCATCACTTCCCTTTATGCTTGCACTTACACTTTCCTTAACTAGCAAATGGCTATTTTCCGTTGTAATCTATTTTAATCATACCGGCTTAAAATGAATCAAATCCCTTGATATTTTATCACTGTTTTTATCCGTTCATTTTTGATACTTCTTCCCCTCAGCTAAAGAAATAGAACAAATAACACAAACCATGATATCAATATCACATATATTTGCGGAATCTAACAATAAATAAATAAATGTCAGCAAAGACTGATTGAATCAGAAGGACTGTCTGCTTAGTTCAAAATAATAACATTTTAAATATATAAACTGATACCCAACGAAGAAGAAAAAATTACTGCAACCTAAATCCGATAAAAACATACCTGCAGGCCAGTTGTCAAATACATGCTTGGCAATGTCTGTGGCCGAGTCATTTGGGGAGAAAGTGAAGTCTTGCGTTTTCCCACTGACCAGGATAAGGCGGAGGTGAACCTAAAAGCAAACAAATAAAAATAGCTAAATATAAAGAACAGTTGCACAAGCCAACACAAAACATCCATTAATCAGTTAGTTGTGGTGGAATCCCACCACTTCCTCTGACCTCTTCAGACATGAGGTGATGTTCAGAAGGCTGTGACGAGACGGGCATTCCAATCTAATTAAATTTATCCACACCAGATCTCCACCCTTTGACTGAGCGACTTCATTCACTGAGGGCTTACACTGAAGTGAGCCCCTGTTGCCAGAAACGACAACAGATAAGGGTGGGGCTGAAGGGGGAACACTGGCCCTTTAGTTCCAGGGTGCTGCGAGCTCCTCTCCGGGCTGTTGGCCTAATGCGATAACCCCAGGTGTCCCAGACAGCTCTGGGCCATGTTATTAAATTTACATGGCCAGTGCGTAGCCCCAAGAGGGACTGTGCATATGTGTGGGAGGGTCTTTAACAGTGGGGCTTCCTCTAAATGTTATCCTCTGGGCAACTACACAAACCAATCTGTAAAAAAAAAAAAGCCCAACTTAAAATGAAAAGGACCTACTTGTCTAACATGCCTCGGGGGCCTAAATATTACACTTACTTTAGGAAATCAATGTGGGGCACTCCATGCTTGATTCTAGACGTTAGGACAAAACAAACAAGGTGGTTTTTATATGCGATAAAGTCAGTTTGAACTAAAGATATTGGAGGATAACCAGTGAAGACACCAAGTGGATGTGTGTGGGTCATTGACTTCAGGCATTGATGAAAAGAACACCTACATACTGACTCCAAACCACAAATGTATTTAAATAGACAACATTGAACCCGGCGGGTCAAAATGTCTATAAATGGTCATTGCATCCTTACTGTACATATGCTGTACCAATACCAATAGGCATCTAACGATCCAGGGTGATACATGTCAGCATTGTTAGCGTATCTTGGCAGAAAAATATGACCACCACAAATGGTTTCTGTTTTAAATATGTATTATTGCTCAGTAAATTTGAGATCTTGTTGATGTGTTTAGTAGATGTTGTCAATCTAAATAAAATGTGTTTAGGAGTCCCCGCGGTTCCATCTCGTAGATTTCAAGCAGATATTACCTGCAAAGGATTTACAGTCGTAATTTATATCAATTTTTCCACTTATTTGCCACTATATTATATTTTGCTCATAGTGAGGATTGAAACATTACATAATTATTGTTTTACTTAGTTATTTAATTAATGCTGCAGCAAGTCCTGTTCCTTATTAATCAACTAAATCTTTCTACTGAGAAATCTTTACTCAACAGTCAGAATTGACAGACAGGATTCATTTTCCCCAACGTTTGCCCTTCTTCAAAAGGTGGGAAAATATCCTTCTTTGGGTTCACAAATCAGAGTAGAGAGAACAAAGAGACTTAACCATGAGATGTGACGTCAGAGAGGGACAACCCCACTCTCTGATCTGTTTACAAATACAATCCTCCCTTGGTGGTCCTATGCTCTCCCCTCCCCCCTCTGAACTGAATAACCTCAATGTGAGGTTACATACCCATGTCATCAAACAAGCTTTGTCCCCTTTCCTGTCCCCATCCCTTTCATCCACAACAAAATAAAAAACAAGTCAAATCTGCCCGATTACCCATGGCAACATCCTGCATCAAAAATGTTCTTGGTTCTCCAATCCAAAGAAAGACATCCTTTGCTGAATTGAATTACTTTAATGGGTTAATAGAGCTTCCAAAAGTGTATCCATTTGTATTGTTTGTCAAGGTATCTGAAAACATAACCATCCATAAGCCAACGCCCCAGGGCTGCAGCCATTAAATCTGACCCTGCTTTGCTGTTTTGTTTTTTTTACTGTATGATGCTGTCCAAGAAAAAAAATGTAAGTCTTTTGTTTAAAATATAATATTGTTTAAAATATTATTATTAAGTTTGGTTCAGCATATAATAAAACGGTCCACTACAATTTCCAAGAACCACCTTCAGATTTCTTGTTTTGTCCGATCAAGAGCCCACATCCTGGAAGATTTTCAGTTTCTACTCAGTCATAAGCAGCAAATTTGGATTTTTTTGCTTTCATTTTTTTCTAAATAATGAAATGATTATCAGATTAATTTTCTGTCACTGGATTAAGGGTTTACTTGACTAATTGTTCCAGCACTAAATGCTTCCCTATTACTCACATGAGCACAAAACAACCGATTGTCTAATTGACCAACAGATCTCCATAAAACTATCCATTTTCCATAGATGATAATTTATTAAATAGGGTAAATATCAATGTGTGCCATCTTGTCTTTGTGAAATAAATATGCAGGAGAATACTTGTCGGTGAAAATGCCCTGGTGTCATAATACATTTTTTAAAATCATATTCATATCACTTTAAATATGATTTCCAATCTGTCTTTGAATGAGTGTTGTCCATTCCTATAGTGGGGGGCTGTGGCCAGGATTTAGTAAGAGGGTACAATCAATTGGCATCTAAACCTTGAAAGGAAAGTAGGGCAACGTTTTAACTGAGATTAGACAGATGGTGCTCACAGGAACAGCAGTCAGGGTCCCAGCTAAGTGTTTGTGGACGCTGGCTAATCCATGACGCCCTCTCCTACTCCAACCCCCAAACCCTAAAATATTTTATGTTTAAGGAAAGGTTTACTCAAGTGTATTGTGCCTACGTATATATCACGCAGAGAACACAAGCCATCAGCAAGCAGAGATTATCACCTGCGCTCCGCGATGCTGTTAGAAAATGACTTCAGAAAGGTGTCAGACCCTCACTCACCATATCAAGATCCCTCTGGGTGGTCATGGCTCAGTAAGGAGAAAGGCCGTGGACGGGGATCAGAGAGGACGGTGCTGGTGTGCTTCAGCTGCTGGAGACGGGGCCAGAGCCCTGACACAATCAACATAAACACTGTGAAGCTGCTTCCCACAGCCTGGCACGATAACACAATTATTATCCGCCGAGCTAACGTGTCGCTACCGTTACAGTTAGCATCCGAACATTGTCAATTAAACGACAAGCACACACATGACTAATTGTTAGACTGAATTTGTATGAGTTATTAACAACAGTGCCACTTCACCATGATTTAGCTAATTAAAATAACAAATTTAGCTCGTCGTGTAACGGCACCGACGAGCTTAATAACGCTAGCTAAAGACAGTTTAACGTTAAGCTAGTTCAGCTATGGGCTAATGTTTTTAATATTAGCTAGTTTCAATCAGCGTTGCTACTAAGATGGCAACGTAAGCAATAAAAAAAGAGGAACCGCATCTCGCCCGAGGACAGCAGCAGACACAGTGTTTGATCCTAAAAGATGTCGAAACTGATCGCCACGAAGGGTTCTGCTAACATTAGCATTAGCTGCCATGTTAGCTTATGCCAATCCTGCTATCGCTGGCTAACTGCGGACTAGCTGGCTTACTAAATGTACAGCGGCCATTTTTGTCACATCGAGCTCACCTGCATCTGATGACTTTGATGAAATGTTGCATTCAGTTGAGTTGATGAATCAGCAGAATGCGCTTATCATGGGGAAATATCGAGTGTAGACGGATATCGTTGACTGTGGTATCGGTGGCTAAAGGACGGGAAGACGCCGGAAGTCAGCTGGTTGTAAACACAGAGACGACCGCAAATACTTCTGGGAGTTGAAGGCCACAACGACAACATTAGCATCGATATAAAAAGGTCGAGATATTTCTACTGCTTGATGTACTGCCTTCAGAAGTAATTATTCGTTTGATATATATACAGTTTAGACGAGCGTGAAGATAGTACGTGGTACATTCGGGGTAAAAATGTAAGCAAAAAAGTCTAAGAAGAGAGTATACAAACTACAAAAAAAGTCAACATTTCACTGCAGCTATCAAAATGCAATTAATCTAGAGAAGGTAGCCTATTCAGACATATGTTAAATGTGGTGGATTGCAACCAACGACATTAAACATGAAATTATATTTAGCCACAGGATTTCATATCAAAAGAATGAAAAATAAAGATAATCTAGAAAAAATTAACTGGTGTTGTATATTCTAGATTATAAGGCTATGTGCTATCACCCATTTCTACTTAAAGTACAAATTAAAGTTTCATAATAATCATCTGATGGTCTTTTAGTTGAGAGACATACCTGCAGAATCCCCAGTTTAAATCTGAACATTATCAGATGAAGGTATATTATCTTTAAAAAAAAATAGTGCACACAATTTAATTGTTATTTTTTAATCAAATACAATATAAATTGCATTATTTACCAATTTTGTGGCTCTGTCTTTTTGACCCCCGTGTGGCAACAGATGTAGTTGTTTAAAGGCCTTCATTATTTTTAAAAACTAGGTCATAGCCCCACTACTACATGGTTGGTTTCTGGGCCTCTGGGCATTAAGTAACTGTAATAAATCTGAATTAAATGTATTAAATGTCTGACGTGTACACTATGCATAAAAGAAATATGTAGGTGACAGATTTCCCACACAATGCACAAAGGAAGAGGCCCAAATGGTGTGGTAATATAGCTCATGTAAGCATATACCATATTTAGTTTTCCGGGAAGGAAAATATATTGGATTTTGATAAAAAAAAAAAAAAATACAAATATATTTTTTTTATTGTTAAATAGGTGCAAAATAATATGTATTTTTTAATTTTACCTCGACTTTAATACTACCATGTCGTAATAATAAATTATGAACAATTAAAGAGCACAATAATAATAATAATAATAATAATAATAATAATAATAATAATAATAATGTTATTTTGCCTAAAAGTAGTCTTTTACGTAAGCTATCAGTACTCTAATTACCGGTAATAGCTTAACTGCCCTAAGTGTCCCTGGGACTTAGCACATTTCCATAAACTGTTACATAATGCACTACTACAGGTACATGTTGCCACCCTCAGCTGCTGTTTACGCCCGTTCTGTCACATGAATGACTCGGTTTCCCAGAAATCCACCTGGCGCCTGCGCAGAACGCGTTGCCTGACAGTGGTAAACAGACGTCAGAAGGGAGTCTTCGCCTCGAGTCAAAACAAAACAAAACCAAACAAGTCAAAAAGGTAGTCAAGAAGTGAATATTTGGACAGCCGCGACAACGGGAAGTTTCACAAAAGTCGTCGCGGATTAAAATCGGCCACTTGGAGGAAGTTATCGGACGCTCTTCACTGACTTTTCCACGGATTGTAAACTCTGGAGTAGCAGGAGCTTAACCAGCTAACGTTACGGCGGCTATCGGGCTGTTTTAAAGTGCGGCGGGGTGGGAGCCGACAGACCTCCGAGGCGACCCGAACTTCAACCAACACTCCGGGGATTCGCCTGTAGTGAGTTCACCGAGATCGGCGGAGCCTCGGTCGACGGGGTTTTATATATTTTTTACCAGCAGCTTCTTCGTGCATCGTGTGCCGCGGCAGGAGTGCGGACGGAGAAACATGGCAGATGGTGACATGCGCCCGGCCGCAATGTGGCGGATCGTGCAGACCTGAAGCACGGACTTCTCTCGTGTACACTTCTTTCATCTCCCTGCGTTCATTTACTCAAACACCATTGAACAGCCGCCCCAATCCGCTCACGGTTCCCCCCACACACAAAGGATCGACATTTCTCTGCTTGTTTAGTTCCAGCGGCTTCAACATAACAGGCCAGAGAGACGGCGGTCTGCACTGGGTGTTTTTTTTTTTTTTTTTTTTTTGCACTTTTTTTGGCAGTTGGCTACAAAAAACGTCGCGGGATAATCATCCGTCTTACGATTTGACACTTAACGTTGATTTAACTGGATGCTTTTGTGGCAGTTTTGTTTTAGTATAAAGTTTTATTTTGGGCTTGTGGAGTAGCCAGACATCACGTTGTTTACAAGTGGAGTCGACGGGGCTCAGAAGATCCTTTGTAACCGTAGCTAGCTAATCCCCGTTTGTAGTCTTCATAGTTTTGCAGTACTAAACTCACGGGTTTCTATGAGGGTGAAATAATATATGCAATTTGACATATTTGGTACGAATTTTCATTTATTAATAAGAAAATCCCTTTGAGACAGTATTTTTTTTTTAATTAAAAGTTCCCTTTAATTACTATTAATTTAGTGTTTCTGAACAGGAATGACATTGTTTTATATCCACGTGTTTGTGATTTTGGTAGGACTATTCATTTCCAAGTGAGCCAAAACCTCTGTAGATCCAGATGTTGTGGTGCTCATTGCCACTCTGCCACTTTTGTTTTTGTTTCATTCAAACAAAGGGACTCTCGTCTAGGCCCTCCTTCATTCTATATAAATCGGAAGGTTTATGATAGTTACTATTAAGGAGATTATTTAGGTTCCCTAATCTCCAATCTGAGGATTAACCGAGGCTATTGGTGTGTCCAGATTACGCCTCTTCTCTAGGCCCCTCTGTTTACACCCCCGCAGTGGCAGAAGCATATTATTTTTGTGTCAGGAGTGAGTTTTTTTTTTTTTTACCGCATCATCTACTAAAAGTTTACTTGACATTTTTAAAGGTAGATGTTTTAATTGGTTGCGTCACTTTTGGTTGAGTGGAAGTTCAGAGGAGCGCCATGGCGGAGTCCTCGGTTCCCCCGATTGACCCAGATTTCGAGCCGCAGAGCCGACCCCGCTCTTGCACGTGGCCGCTGCCGAGACCGGACATCTCGGCTGTCAAACCGGAGGGGGCGGATGGCTCCGAGTCCGCCGCCGGGACACCGCCCGCCGACGAGGACAAGCCCGAGCAGCAGCAAATCACCTCCGAGCCCGAGAAGGCCGCGGCGGGGGCGGAGGGAGGGGTCGCGGCCGGGGTGGGTGGAGCCGGCGCGACGCCCCGCAAAGGGTCGTCCCGGCGCAACGCGTGGGGGAACCAGAGCTACGCGGATCTGATCAGCCAGGCCATCGAGAACTCCCCCGAGAAGAGGCTGACCCTGGCACAGATCTATGAGTGGATGGTGAAAACGGTGCCTTACTTCAGAGACAAGGGAGACAGCAACAGCTCAGCCGGTTGGAAGGTGAGTGTGTGTTTGGTACACACGTTTACAAGCTGCACTGCAATGCTTTAATATGTATTTATAAATATAGCAACCATCAGGATCATATGCTGTCATAATATCCAAACATCAGAGTATATGACATGTTGTAAGATGTAATTTTCAGCCAATATTGATTGATGTCCTACCAGCACTTTCACTGTCTGTTTGTTTGTCTATGTAGTTGTGTTTTGTATGTCTATGTTGCTGCCTAAAAAGACACCGAGGGACAAAAGCAATTTGAACTTAAACTGACCCAGGATAAATTTAATAAATACTTTCAGTCAGGTTCCCACATTTTTTTTTTGTCTTGTGACCATCATAACAACGTTTGCAACCCATTATCACAGTTCACATTCATCCATGGAAATAAAAAGAATACTTACTGAATTTGGGACATTTAACGATCCTGATCTGGAATCAGTGGTTTGGACAAATTCTATCTATCTGCTAAAGTGCATATAGGCTACTAGTAGTGATTAAACTGCAAATCAAACAATGCTTGTTGAAAAAGTCACTCTGAAAAAAGTGCATTTTTAATAATTTCCTGTTTTTTCTCCGTGTTCTCAGAATTCAATTCGCCACAACTTATCACTCCACAACAAGTTCTTGAGGGTACACAATGAATCGACAGGCAAGAGCTCCTGGTGGATGCTCAACCCAGAAGGAGGGAAGACCGGGAAAGCTCCTCGCCGCCGAGCCGCCTCCATGGACAACAGCAGCAAACTGCTGAAGAGCCGCATGCGGGCCAAGCAGACTAAGAAGCAGGCGGGGGCAGCCGGTCTGGGGGGCACTGGGGGGGCACTACAGGGCGATGGCAGCACAGGTTCAGCAGGGGCAGACAGCCCAAATTCGTCCCAGCAGTTTCCCAAATGGGGGGTGAACAGCAGCAGCCCCTCGTCCCGTGGCAGCCTGGATGACAGCGACATGTGGACCACCTTCCGACCACGCACAAGCTCTAATGCCAGCACCCTGAGCGGGCGTCTGTCCCCCATCGCTCCTGGACAGGAGGATGACGACAACCTGCCAGAGGACGGACTGCTGGGAAGATACACTGCGAGCAGCTTGACCCCAACACTGACCGAGACCCTAATGGAGGAGCTGGATCTGATCGACGGCCTCACATTGATGACTGGGCAGCACGGAGGGGCCAGTCCCAGCACAGCCCCACCGGCACCTCCCACTCCACTGCCCTCCGCCGCCACCCTGCTGCCTCGTGGCTCCAGCTTCTCCTCCTTCCATCAGCTGCAACCATCCAGCCTCGCACAGGCCCCCACTCACACCGGGACCCAGGCTTCTGTCTCCCAGTGTGCTCCGAGCAACAAAGAGCCCTCAAGCTTCAGCAACTCCCTCTTCAATCCCATGTCCAGCTCCAGCTCTCGTGGGGGCAGCCATTACAGCACCCATGTGCCCTCCAGCCTGGAGGCCCTGCTCACATCCGACTCCCCTCCTCCCAGTGATGTCATGATGACCCAAGTGGATCCCCTCATGCCCAATCCTGGAGGGGTGGGCCTGATGGGCCTGGGCACATCTGTGGTGGGCGTGAGACCCAAACCCAACCAGCTGCTGTTGGGTAAAGGGCTGGAGCCAAACATAGTGGCCCCCATGGCACTGCAGGCTCAGATGCAGCAGCGTCACCTTCACCACCAGCAGCAGCAGCAGCAACAGCAGCCACAACAACAACACCAGCATCACTCCCAGATGGGGTTGGGGATGATCCTCTCAGGTATGTCTCAGGACCCGTCGCAGCTCTCTGCCCTCAAAGCCCAGCAGGCCGCGGTGACAGCCGTGGGCTCTCATCACGGAGGGCCCATCACCTCAGCCAACCCCGGCATGAGCCTGCTGGGGATGAGTCCATTTGGAGCTCCGTCCTGCTTCCCAAGCGGTCAGGACCGACTGCCCACAGATTTGGACATTGACATGTTCACCGAAAACCTGGATTGTGATGTGGACTACATCATCAACAGTGACCTCATGGATGGAGACAGCCTCGACTTTAACTTTGACCCCATACTGCCCGGAGGCCAAGGCTACAGCGGTCCAGCCACCACACAGGGCTCCGCTCCCAGCTGGGTGCCCAGCTAATTCCTCAGCTGACCACACAGAGTTAGCCAGGTGAACCGATCGCTCTCACTTCAGACGTTTTCTTGAATTGTTTAGTCTATAAAATGTATGAACTATTTTGATAATTGATTTATTGTTCAAGAAATGTATCAAAGAAAAACAGCTAAACATCTCGAGGCATCTGAGCTTCTAAAATGGGAGGATTTGCTTTTTATCACATTTGGAAATTAAGATGAGCAGTTTTCAGACTTCCTTAGACCTCAATATTTATCAATTAGTCGAACGAATGACAGAAAATAGTCCTAAAGCAACTATTAAAATTGTTGCTGATTAATTTTCTGCTGAATGATTTGATTAATGTACAACACTATATTTGATTTCCAATGATTGAGTTGATGGATGATTCTAAGCACCAATTATCATCTTGCGTTGCAGGAACCGATCTCCAATCAAGAAAACCTCACAAAACCAGAAATTGACCGGTGAATTCCTCTTCCCTGCTGGTTGAAAATACTATTTTCAAATACGATGCTTCTCGCAGACTTTGAAGACTAGGTCTCACCCGTGTCATGTGCCAAGACATGCAGGAGACAGGGAGGAGCGTCCGGCTACTATGCACAATATTTCTCCGTTTTTAAAAAGAAAATCTAACACTTGCAACGTTTTGGCTGCTAGCCGTTTTTTTTCTTCTTTTAATCTCAACTGATGACGTGACATGGTGTTTTTAAGAGTGAAAAGACAAATCATCAACTACCCTTTTGGCGGGAGTTTATATTTCAGTTATGTCCTGCCAGAATAGCTTCAGGGTGGATACGGTACTCGGTGGCTTTGGTATTGAAGACTCTGTGTGCTTTTGGAGAAGTGGCCAGTTTTCCCATTGACACAAGCATGAACTAAACCAAATGCTGTTTGAGGTGCAGTCACTCTGCTGCACCGTGAAAAAGCCTCATCGCAGGTGTCGGACTGTGCCTGTGTTGTGGAAGGTAAAAGACTGGACGACTGGAGGTATAAAAGGCTCGATACATTGGCTACACATCTCGCACATTGTTGGACTACGATGATACGTACGATTTCAATTACTCACATAAGAGAAAGAAAACGCATTTTTCTCTCCAATGAAATTTGGTGACTCAACAGTTAAGAGGGTCTGTATTTGCAGTTTGGAATTTGTTTGACTTCAATCGGATGTGTTATGGTAGATAGAGGGTGTTTTTCTTTATCCCTTAAATGAAACTAACGAAATGAAGAAATGTGATTTGTGAATTCATACACGGGCATTCAAGGGCAAATTTGATTTGCCGACAAGTGATTGGTTGGCCGAGTATTATATTGTTAAAGACAGCAGTATGCCTCCACTCTCTAATGGTCTACCTGATAATTTCCTCTTCCTCTTTGTTTTCATTGAGCCTGTGCATTTTGAAAGCACTTAGGTCTCCTGCGACACAGGGACCCCAAACTAGGAGACACATTAGGTTATACCATTTCATTAAAAGAGTTTATGTGCACACAATGTCACGCTATGCAGATTTATCAGGAGAACTAAATGAAATCTTGAAGGAAAAAAAAATCACTTCTTGAAGGGTTTTGTTATTTAACATTTTCCTGATATTTTGTTGGGGGGGGGGGGGGGTAGAAGGGGAAGACGTGGGCGCTTCGATATCAGAATATTCTCTCATACTTTAATTATTCAGTTTAAGAAATTAATTCTCTGTGTGAGAAGTACAAAAGATGAATATATTTGATTATAGTTTTAATATACAATTTAGATTGAAGTAAGAAATGAGATATTAATGCATATGAATATATTACTAATGACAAGTGATGTTTTTTTTTTACATTGGAGGAAGCATTCTCAAATCATTTTTAACGGTAATTTTCTATACTTTTATTTTTGTAAAGGATGAGATGCATGTAGATTTTTTTACATAACCAAAGGAACACTAATATTTGCATGGCATTTAGGGAGCGCTTGGGCCTGACAGTATCTCGGTGTACATAAGCTTTGCAAAAGATGCCTGTAACGTGATAATCCGACTTTGAGAGTGGAGCGAGGCAAAGTGTATCAATACTTGACTGTTTAACTAAAATTCCTGATGATCTGCCTCAGTATTTTCTGCATTAATTGTGAATCCAAGTTTGAAAAAAAAGAAAGAAATCTGCGCTGAAATGTGGCATGGCGAAAAGAAAAATCTTCATTGTACCACTCTTCAACATGCTGTCGAATTCTCATCTCACAACGAGACTAATACAACCGTTACCTCTCAGGGTCGCTCAAAGGAAGAACAACAGGAAAACAACTCTGCACGGACGTAGTCGGATTATGTGACAACAGCAAAGCAAATATTTATTTTACACATTTTCTCTGTTAGAACAGACTGGAAACCAACACACATCTGTTTTGTTTCTGTCTTAAAAAAGAGTTGACCTCCAATTTGACTTCCCTTTTTTTTTTTGAGAAAAGTATTCCAGCTCTCCAGCCATGTATATCAGTACTTTCTATCCCTTGGGTTTTATTTTGACTGCCAATATTTAAAACACTATAGCATGACTTTACTCTGTAGCAAGATGGACTTTATTTTGTCATCTTTCCCCTTAAATTTTGTGTTTTGTGTTTTTATTTAATTACTTTTGTTCATAACTGTCAGCGTTTTTCGTGATCAGAAATAACATCCCTGCAGTTTAAACTTAATATTCATCATTTCACTGTAGCTATGTGAATATGTTAGTCTCTGATTTGTATAAAGCACTCTTTTTTTGTCCCACAAATGCTTTTATCATTATTTTTTTTTTTAACTTTTTTAATGGTGCTAGATGTCATGTGTAACATATCCTGCAGTACGCCATGATGCAGTGGGTGCATGTCAGGGCCTTTTGAATTTTCTGTATACAGCATACAAATCTTGATTTGGTGTTATGTTAGAAGTTAGCACATGATCAGCAGTCCTTCCCTTTTTGGTTTTATGTTTTTTTTTAATATCTATATCTATAAAGATATATATATATATCCCCCTCAACTGGTCATTAAATAGATCTGGAAACAGAAGACCAGCTTCTTCAAACTGCATGATTTTCTTGTTATTTTAAATCATAACATAATTATTTTTTAGAAAGTTGTATATGCAACAACTTCCCTAGTTTGTCTAAACTAATGTCCAGGTGTTGGAAAAGTTCTTAACAAATTGAAAGGACAGACTGCAGCATGTAAAATGAGAGGCAGTTGGTTACATGTCTGTAGTTCACTGTTGACCCCCCCCCCCCCATCATGTAATAATTATCTACATATTTTGTTCTTCAGTTTCCTAAAAGTAGAAGTTAGTCCCTGTATTTGTTTTGTCATTTAAAATTGCCCCATTTGATACAGTATTTTAGTATTTGGATTTTTTTTTATCCATAGGGGAGGGTGGGGTGGACAGGGAATGAGTTGTGCATAAGCCAATTATGTTTATGGTTTTTGATTCATGTTGATAGTTTTTAAGCCCCCCTTTTCTTTCTTTACATATTGTAAAGTCAGCCAGAGATGAAAAACAGTTCTGAACAGCAGAAATACATTCAATAAACTGTTTAACCCATCTTGTCGAGTCTTTGGTGCAGTTATTACTCTGTTCAGTTCTACACATATGCCACTAGGCGCCACTGTTGTCTAGTTATATAACTACTGTATCTGCATAACAGCAGATATAAGAGTTCTTCTCAAATACTGCCTTTTAAAAAGACATGAAATACACACTATGAAATAATACCAAAGTGGAGTAGTTGAACACATCTTTTAACATTACTAACTTATTCCATTTGCTTTCAACTGCATCTCAGCCTTCACCAGTCTTCTTCAGTCTTCGTGGATTTTCTAGTCATCAAATTATTGCTGCTTGTAAGATAAAGATACACATTTGTTTATAATACAAGGTTTATGTGGTTTAGTAAATGGCGAATGCATCATGGTTCTTAAAGGTATACTGAAGAAGAAAAACAGTTGACAGGAGTTATTTTCATAGAGCGTCTTTATAGAAAACATTTCTTCACATTTTGAAAAACCTTTTTTTTGTCTTTCCACTTTCTCTTTTTTTGTTTCAGTTTAATTATGTTTTTTTTATTTTTTAAAGATTTGTCTTTTTTTTTTTTCAATCTGCTCAAGTTGAATATTTTTAAACATCCATCTGTGTCAAAGGCTCTTTGCTGAGTCGCTGGGGCTCATACAAGGTGACTGAAAACATGGGCATGTGCTGACCGACACCAAAAAAAGGAAAACTGTCCCCATTCATGTGGACCACAAGTTTTAAACTTGTCAGTTGGGGTGTTTCCCAGCTGCAACCAAAGCCCACATTCAGCCTCCAGTAGTCACTTCAGCACTCCCCTTCATTTCAGCAGCACTCCAGTTTTAGCCTGAAGGCACCTGTGTTAACAGTGCTTTTGCTTTATATGCTCGATATGCACTTGTTTCTTTTCTACATCCTGCAGTTACTAATTCTAAACAGTCTGTCACACAGCTATATCTACTCAGGCTGCAGCACAACAAGCATGTCCTACGCTCACACCCAGAAGCAAAACAAGAAAGTACTCTATAGTTAACAAAAGAAAAAGATAGATGAAAATAAAAAGTGTTTTAACAACTACTTTGCACATTCTTCTGCTTCGCAAATTGTACTTCGGATTTTGACTTGATAATCAGCTTTGATACAGATCACAAATAAAAAAGCTTTGAGCAAAACTCTGAACCCAACCTCAACTCATGACCAGCAGAGATCAACTGGGCATGCTTCATCCATCCAATTAATTATTTTACTGTTGCTTATTTTTAATTTATCTTCAGTCTGAAATTTAACCTAATTTAATTTTCTTATTCGTTGGTACAGAAAACACATCATTTAGCATATGGCTCAGCTTAATCTCATCTGTAGGACATATCTCACTGGCTTCTTTAGTTTAGCTACAAATGTGTTATCAGATGTAAAATGTGTGTTTTGAAAACATTGTCAACTTCAAAAATCCTTATCGGTGTCGGCGCTGAACTGCAGGTAACAAGAAGAGCAACAATTCACAGAAATATCTTGGATCAAGTTACTTCACTCAGATATCTGGCCTTGAAAACTAAAGCAAAGTCTGAAAGTTTGAGGACAAACAGTCTAAAAATGTTCTTTACATACAGTTGAGAAGAAAGGCATCAGACCCACACACTGTTTTTGTCTCAATGTCTACTAACGAGCTACCTTGCATTATAAATATATAAAGTTTAAAAAAGTGCTTATTAAAAGAAACTAGTGATGTGATAACTTCCAGCAGTGTCACTGTTGTGTTTGTTCTTGACCAGCATTAATACAAAATGTCAGGGAGAGCAAAACCGTCGTCCTTCACGGTCCACTTAATGTCCTCCTCCAACACTGACAAGGATTGTCCAAAAAAATAACATCTGGTCTCCCAGTAACATTCAACTTGTACAAAAAAAGATATTTTTGGGGGGAAAGCATAGTTAATACAAAAGGACACTGATCGAACTAAGGAGAGTATTGGCCACTGTAACACACTGCTACAACCAAGCAGGTAAAAATTAAAACTCTAGTAATAATTGCACATAACATTTGAGAGCCGAGATGTCTGATAAGTGGACTTCACAACAGGGGGGACGGGGGCGTGGCACACTATGGTATAAATACATTAAATCTGAGAAAAAGAAAAGCACATTCATGGAGATACAGCTTCAAAAGAAGTGGAGATCTGCATCCTTAAAAGTGCCGCTCTCGTCCCACTCCACCGTCTGCTGTTGAGATTTCTTTATCCTCGCGCCTCTGGGTCTCTCTCTGTACCGGCGGAGAGTTTTAAGTCTGTGCCTCTCCAAGCACTTAGGCAATCATGTATTGAGTGATGGCTCTCAGAGCGTATAGCAACTCAGCCTGCAGCCGGGCCTCCATTATTAGTAAATTTACGTGTATCTGAGGGAAAGAAAATGAAAAGTAAATCCCGCAGAGTGCCAAAAGACGGTTGTCAGACAGTAAGTTAACAGTGTAGGCCTTCTTACCCGTTCTGATGTTTGAAGTGGAGCCAAACTCAGTGGACACACTGGACTTTTGGTGGCATCGGGAAAACAGGCCACAGCCTTGATGTACAGCTTCAAATCTCGCTCTAGCAACTGGTTTACTTCCCCGTAATCATAATCGTCATACCTGTACACACACACACGCGCAAATTATTCATTTATCCACCACACACAAAGAAAAAGCAGGACTTTTCTATGAGTCAAAAGAATGTTTTTGTCGCAGTCTCACCGTATTCCTAACACACAATGGATGTAATTCCAGATCGCCCTCTTCAGGTCAGGGCTGTGCGTGGAGGGGAGGGTAGACACACTCCTGAATCGGTCGTCCAAGAGGAGCCCAATATCCGAATACAACCTGTTGACCAAGGAGAAGCCGTGGTCCTCCCATGAGTAGTCCTGCAGAGAAAATGCACAACATTTTTATAGTCTGCAAGGACTTGATTTTAGTTCAAGAACATTCAATATTAATGTACAGCAGTAGTTCTTAACTCAGCCCAATGTCTACCGTTTGTGACCTGTTACAAAAACAACAACTTTGTTTTATTGGAATGGTTTTAAGAATTCTGAATAGAAACGCAAAGATGAAAAAGAAAACAAAATAAGATAATCTTTTTCTGCTTTCCAATCTGCTTAATACCTCTGTGACCCTTTTGTTTAATCTTGCAACCCCTTGTGAGGTTTCCAGCCCCGAGGTAAGGAACAAACCAGACATTATGGCATCACTTTAAAGGAGCAATGTATGACATTCCCTGTGGATTCACATCCGTTGCCCTGCACTGCTCTCATGTGGCAGTTACAGCAGAAAATGGCGAACCAACAGACAATAAGATGGTAAAATGAATTTAGTTCATATATTAGATTTATTTCTGGTAATATCTAAACACAAGCATTTACAAATACATGTGGGTATAAGGAAACTCCAGCTCTCACCATTATTTATTCATTCAGTGATTCAAACTCTCTTTGTCACTATATTTTGTGCATTTTGGAAGAAGGCCATTAAGATAATACCAAACCTGATAAGTGCTTGTGTTTGTAGATAAACAGCTATTCAATTTGAATGATAAACCATACGGAATTGTAAAGCATTGGTTGAGAGAACTGTGTAAACACCACTGATTTTGAGGGGTCCTATTACAGAGTTTTAATGGACACCTGCCAGCAGAAAAAACATTTGTTAACGGACTGATCACTTGTCTACTTAAACGTTCACAAATGTAACATCCTCACCTGAACTCTAAATACTTGAAAGTGGTCCTCCTCCCTACGAGCAAACTCCTGATAGCATAAGTCAGGGTCTGTGATAAAACGCGTCGGGTCTGTGAAGCACATGATCTCCTCCTCTTCTTCGATATCTAAAAAAACATGGACGCAAAGGAGATGCAGAGAGATAGTGTCAACATGAGTGGCTGATGATGAGCAGTGATTGTTCAGGTTTCACACCATGTGACCTATATGTAACACTCAAGATAGCCATCAGAAGTGAGTGGGAAAATCCAAGTAGTGTCATCTTCTTATAAGAATTTTGAATAACCACATGATTTAGTGTTCTCTGTGTATGTTAGAGCTTTAGGGGGTCCCATGTCTTAGGAGGCCCCATTTCTTATTTTATATATTGAACAGTTAATGACTTTAGTATTTCCACTGATGACCTAAACAGGCCCTAAAGCCATCCTGTAGAACAGCTAACCGTTATCAGGGGTCCTGTGCATATGATGTCTTGTATGACATGTTGTCAATGACGCGTTATCTCCTGTGCCTTTAAAAGACTCAAGTCAAAACATTGATTGGAGCACTTTCTCTGTAGCATCCTCACACGTTGTTGCATTGTAACTGCTCCTCTTGCGCAAGACATAAAGTCAGACGTCGACTTTACTTTTGTCTCGGATCTCCTCCTTGGGGGAATTTATTCGTTTACAGGAAAATTCTTTTAACACATCTTATTTGTGCTTTTCTGCATTCATCAGCAAATGAAGGTTACCTGCTTGTTGGAGTGTTTGTGTCTGCAGCAGATGCTCCTCTCTCTTCTCACGCTCCTCTTGGGACTTCTGAATCCTCTCCTTTAGACACACCATGTCACCACTGGAGTCCAGAGACTGTTGACACACACACACACACACACACACACACACACACACACACACACACACACACACACACACACACACACACACACACACACACACACACACACACACACACACACACACACACACACACACACACACACACACACACACACACACACACACACACACACACACACACACACACACACACACACACACACCAAAAACCTACTGATTAAGTTGAATTAACTTTTGAGTATCTTACAAGGAACAGACACAACCAACGGCTACTGTAGCAAGAAATAATCCTTGTTATGAGAAAACATCTCCTACTTTCATCTCCTATTTACACAAAGAGCTCTTTTAATTCAGAATTATGCTATTTCTGTCTGCATTTAATGCTGAGAAACACATGCTTGGACTAACTTAACCATCCATTTCACACCATGAATTATGGTTTATTGAAGTCTTTTATGTAAGAGATCACGTATACTGCATTTACTTCAGCATATTGTTGCTAAATTCTAAAGCCCTTCTGTCCACAAAAACTCCTGTAAAATACTGTATAATTGTGCTGAAACGATGAGTCATTTAACTGATTAGACAATGGATAGAAAATGTACTGACAAACATTATTATAATTGATTAATTGCTAAAATTACATATTATAGAAAAAACAAAATTCTCTCTTTCTAGCTTCTCAAATGCTGCTCTGTTTTATATCAATGAAAAATGTAGAATCTTTGGGTTTTAGACAGAACATGCAATTAAGACTATTCTTTTTAAAAATGATAAATTGGAAAAATGAAATGACCATTAATAATTAAATTAACCATTAGTTGCAGTCATACTGATTGACCTTTGAAATTATTTATGTATATATATCCCCAGTTTATCTCAAATGAAGCAAGGGAAAACATTTTTAAATAGTATCACATGAAACAAACCATCATATTCATTTCCACTGTGTGTTTTCCACTTACAGAGAATCAAAGCAAATGTACTTTGAAGGTTTCTTAGCATTACAACTGTTTAAAAGACAAAACGAGTGGAATAATATCCGACTACAATCCTCTGTGACTTTTATTTTAGGAATGCAAGTCTGATTTGTTACCCGTCTTCGTGTTATGTGTTCGGAGGGAGAGGCGAGAGACTGAGGCACGGTGGTGTTGCCGTTGGCAGCATCAAAGGGACAGAAGGTCGGTGGGGTACCGTTAGGAGATTTGGAGAGAAGGACAAAGTCTGAGTCTGTGTCACATCCAAACACAAAACTGCAGAGAGAGTGGCAGTGGGCCAGGATCACCACAGCCTGCACCAGCTCAGCCAGTGACCAGCACTGCTCGCCCGACTTCAGCAGCGTCTGGAGGAAACGGAAACAGACATGGGTTTAAGGCTTTCCTTATACCCCTTAATATGCATCCGTGGTGCTTTAAAGATTAAAACAATACGTAAATCATTCTGTATTAATAGGTAATCATTTAATGCCGTCTTGTTTAGGTTTATGTACATTTTGTTTTTTATGCCTGTGCTTTGCTTTGATGTACCTGGATGTGCGAGCAGGCAGTGAGCCAGGGTTGGTGGGCCAGCACCTTGTTGATGTGGTCAAGGAGACGAAGACGAGGGGGTGCTGCCTCCAAACCCTGCAACCACAGGGGGTCCCCACCTACCCTAAGAAAGTGGGCTGAGTGCAGGTACACCAGGTAGTTGCAGTGATGGCGTGCCGCAGCCTGAAAGTCATTGGAAGAGGAAGATGAGCAACCAGAATCGAGATAAAGACCAACTTTAGTTTAATTTGGAATAATACTAGTATGGTTCCTGGTAAAGAACAGCTTCCAAAATGCCTGTGTGTTTGTTTAGACACCTGTACAGTAGAATGCTGAGATGCTGGGTATGTGTAAACAAGAACAGCTTGGTCACTGACCATGATGGCGATGTAATGGCGATACGGCAGTGGCAGGGGGCCGTCCATGTGCAGAATGTAGTGTTGTGTGCGCAGGAAGCTCTCCAAGTACCGAGGGTGAGAGGCCATCTGCTGGGACACGGCGTCCATGCTCCCCCTGTTGACCAGCGCTTTCATAAACAGCAACGACACTCGCTCCTTCTCACCGTTCACCATCACCTACAGAAACAAGGACAGAGAGGAGGGAGTAGGTTGGTTTCTGCCATTTGTTGTTGCAGCACAAGCGGAGGATGTTTTGTCAGTGTTCATTCGTACGATGCTGAGGCAGTAGCTTTCATAGCTGAAATGCTGAGCTGAAAAGTCAATTAATCGATTTGTCCAGCGACAGCAAATGAACTGCCATAAATTTGAATCATACATCATTTAAGCAAAAACCATCAAAATACGATGGTTCCAGCTGCTTGAATATGATTATGTGCTGTTCTTCTCTGTATTATATTACTGTAGGTTGAATATCTTTGGGTTTTGGACTTTTGGCCACCATCAACATTGTCAAAGTTACCATAGTGACAGTGATAAATGTCATTGATTTTTTAGGACTTGGATAATGATTATAGACTTGTTTTCTCTGTAAAAATGTCCTTTAATATACCGCATACATATAAATGCTGCTGGAATAACACGACACAAAAACCAGTAACACAGTCATTTAAATTATTATAACTCATTATAGTCAAAGCAGGTTGGCACAAGATAAGGTTGGACTTCAGTGTCCACACCTCGTGATGTAGGGCTCACACTGTGTGTTGGACTGGAGTCATGTTCCACACCTTAAATCAGCTGAGGAGAGGCAATCTCAAAACAACAGCAACTGCTTAAACCAGGTTAAAAAAAAACGCTGAAGAAATTAATATTAAAGTTGGGCTTAAGAGGCCTTGAAGAGGGAAGCTTTGCAGCATCAAAGAAGTGGATGGGACCAAACAAACATAGGTGCGACTTGGCTGAGAAGTCTGAGGCCAAGAGAAACCCATGTGTAGAGGGAAGCTGGCCGGCCCTCTCTCGCCGTCATACAATGGCCTCTAGGAAAAGGCATTTGGGAGCTAGGCCTCTTGTGAGGACTCGGTTCCCCTGTAGGTGAAACCTGAGCGCACAGCCCTGATCGAAGCCAAATGGTTCACTGCAGTTTGAACTGTATGAATGTTGGCAAAGACTTCTCCTTTTCACAGGACACACTGCTGTCTAGGATTATATCTTCCGCACACACCTTAACTTATGCCACAGATAGTCAGAGCAAATGTCGACAACTTAATTTTAGATCCGTACTGCTCTTTGGCATTCATCACCATGTTTATCTGGCTGGTAGCTTCATGTGGTATTTCACTTCTCCCAGTAGTGGAAGAGGCTTTCCTTGTGATCCTGCATAAGGCTCCGCCTCTTGACCTATATACACTCAGATTTTGAAATACATGTTAACATACAACATCTTATACAAATCAAACTCATTATGATGCTTCTATTTCCCTCTCATAGTTTATTGATAGCAACAGAGAACAAATTATCCAAGTAGAACAAAGGGATAAAAACTAAAACCGAGTGAACAAGGGGAGCTGGCACTAAATGAAACCCGCTCGGACACAAACCCTGACCCACTCTTGTCTGTCAACAGACATGGGAAATGGGCTAGAGGGGTTCTAGAGCACACAGGTGCCTGCCAATCAGAGACCCCTTGACAAGAGCCTATTCACACAAGTATCTACAAGAGATACGGATTAGAATACTGAGCTGCAGAATCTGTTACAACTCTATAAGCACCAACTGGCTTGGCCACAGAAAGGAAAAGGCATTGCTGCGTCTATAACATTCAAAAAACGTGCATTGACTTTGACTTGTCAGAAATCTATGTAGGGAGACCACTTCTATTCTTTCCTAGTCTTTCACCAAGCTACAGTTGCAATATTAATGGATTAATGATCCATGTGAAACTGTTCAATAAACTGCTCTCCGTTCAGCTTGAAATATAAACACCACAACAGATTCCCTGAATCGGGTGTAAGAAATAATCCTCACTGTAACTACAGCCCGACTGATATTATATTTTTAAACGGGTAAAACTATTTGAGAGATTAAATTTTAAAAGTATTATTGACCAATATAGGTACAATTCACATATTACACACGAAAAATGTGCTCTTTTGGAAAAACTACTTATGTAAGTACGTATGTGTTACACAGTAGAAAATATGAATTCAAAATAATAAACATATTATCAGGCTCCGATTTAAGACATGAACCAGACATCCCAAATACCAACACTGTATGGAAAACATTTCAGACAACAAATATGGTGGCTTCTCATGAAGAAAAAAAAAAAAAAAAAAAGACTACTAAGCACCCACAAGGCTATGACAAAACCTTATCAAAGTGAGACATCATGAGCAACCAGATGACACAAGGAATCTTGGGACAACACAGCTTCTACTTCCCTCAGTGTTGTTCAGAATGTAAAGGAATACACAATTTGTGTTTGAAGATTATTTCCTCAAAAGGGTTACTTTTGCCATTAGAACAGTAACCGCTGATATGGCAGATGTGTGTATCATATAGAACACCCACACAGGACAATGTATTTGTCTCTACTGCCCACCATCGGCTTCACAGCTACCTGATAAACCCATTGCATTATCACCACACACACACACACACACACACACACACACACACACACACACACACACACACACACACACACACACACACACACACACACACACACACACACACACACACACACACACACACACACACACACACACACACACACACACACACACACACACACACACACACACACACACACACACACACACACACACACACACACACACACACACACACACACACACACACACACACACACACACACACACACACACACACACACACACACACACACACACACACACACACACACACACACACACACACACCGTAGAAATGACACAACAAGCAACAGATCACAAATCTCTACTGTGGCCATTTAACTATCATTAATTTAATCTTCAGCCACTGTCAAATATACAGCTGTGACAAGAACAACAAGTTTAGATAATTGTTGACAACACTTACTGTGGTACAGACGAGGGAGAAAGGAAATTGGTGTTTTGTGAAATTTCATAAACAAGTCTGGACAAATGATGAAGAAAAAGACAAACTGAAACAGGAACTATGATGTGGGCAGACGCACAGCAGGAAATAACATCCTACAGTTTTGACTGAGTCTGACACCTTAACATGAAAGATACATTCTAACTCAGCGTATTATTCATTTAAGACTATATTATGTAAGTTTATGCAGATAAAGTTAGGAGACATTTTTAAAAATCACAGATTTTGAAACTACTCAAACAAAAGGTAAAGTCCATCTTAAATTACATCGTTTTCCTCTGTTGCAAGACTGAACAAGTAAAGCTATATTTCCCCACATAAGCAATCCATCCCACATCATTTTAAGAATGATGTGATTGTGATTAAATGTGATTAATACACACTAGGGCACAGAGGTTTAGACATACCTATTTTGTCAAATATGCATCCAGACGCCCATCCCCACAGCTTTATCTTTATTGCCTGAAATCCACAAATGCTGCACACAGCACAGCATAACTTCTGATAAGGCAATACTGTCCACCCACAGGAAAAAACCAACAGCATGAAAAGAAAATAAGCTGCTAACAAGCGTGTGTGGGTGGCTAAATAATGCAAAAAAAAAAAAAAAAAAAAAGACATAATTTGGGTAACTGTGTATGGTGTTACAGCGCACATTTTGGTTTCACATGCACAGTCTGAGTGAAAAGCACATTAAGACTTTGTGCACATACCGTAAACCTATTAATTCTGCTTATAGTATGCCCAGTAGCTATTGATTTCAAAACAAAGGTATTTTGTTGTTGTTGTCAAAACCGTGCTTGGGGGGCGACAAAAACCAAGAGAGACAGAGATGTTGATTTTAGAGTGCTGTGCTGCTGTTTTCAAATCATAAGATAAATTCTAACTTATTGCCTGGCTGTAAAAGACAGAACTCACAAAAAGACTCACAGGGCCTGTTGTGAGTGAAATTTCACAGGTGCAGATCATTTGACATATAAAAAACAAAAAACCTTCGCTTCCCAACAAACGACAGGTCATTTGTTTATTGATCAGAGAGGAGAAAGAGGCAGGGATTCAATGAAAAACAGCGATGACGTCACTGAGGGGAGGAAAGGTAAATGGAGACAAAGGCTTTGATAGCAGGCTGACAAACAAAACGGCAGCACTGTAGGGGCAGGAATATGTGGGTCTAAGATGAGAAACAAAGAAGTGGAAAATTTATGCCAGCAGTCTTTCAAGGGTAAATGTGTCAGCTTGAGATGAGATGTGCATGTAGTGTCTGTATGTGTGATGTCGGTGGGCTGCAGGAGGGGGGCTGCTGCAGATACAGGAGATGGACATTCAATCTGCATTCCGATTGAGCCTGGAAGGGGTCCGTCCCTAACATGTGCCGGAGTCCTGACGGCATCAGCCCCCTCCCCAAATCACCAGAAACACAAGCAGCCAGGGCCTATTTTGGCTCTGGAACCTGAACTCAGAGAGTGGTGCAAAACAAACCAGCTGCAGCCCAAAGATGTTTGGAGAAGGGAGGAGAAGAAGGGAGGGAAAAGAGCCGCTGGGTAGGACAGCACATACAACAAAACCAAGACAAACAAAACACTGTGCTGCAGGATGAAAAAAAAAAAGAAAGCCAAGCCCACATAGGCCAGATGAGTGATTGGACCTGTCAGAAAACATGGTAGGTAGGTCGAGCAAGGGGGAGATGTAGTTACAAAAGACTTCCACTGATAACAAGGTAATTCATTACTAGTCTCATCCACAAACAAGCCAGGGGTATGTAGGTTATCATATAAATAAGGCAGTTGCTCAAATGCCTGCAAAGTACTTGTTTATTGCAACAGACAGCTTTTGGGGTGCAAGTGCTGTGCTGTAAACTCACAAGGTTATTTTGCTTTGCAAACGCATAGGTCTCAATGCAAATACTGATCGTCTGTCCATAGTTACAGAAACAAATTCAGCTAAATGGCAATAAATATGACGGCAATACAGTGCAAGGGATAATAAAAAGTAATCGAAATTGGACTTGAAACCAGAGTAGAGAGTTTTGAGTCCCTTGGTGTTCACATTCCTCCCTGTTTTGCTCCATTTCTGCACTCTAATCTGCAGCAAACATGTCTTTCTGGACTGCACTTGAGACAGCGCCCCCCTTCTGTTGCAAAATGGAAAAACAGCGGCGGAGGAGAAAAACAACTTTGATTGGCAGTCCAGTTCAGCCGGCAAAAAACAGCACAGTAAAAGTGGCCAACGTTTAGATTGGACCTGGAGCAGGAAACACTAAACACTCATAATCTCTCCTCGTTGATTAGAAGCGTTTAACGTTACACTGCTGTGTCCCTCCAAGCCGTCCATATATTTTATTTATGGGTGATAAATGGCACCGCATTACTTCACAGCCACCTAACTGACAGACACTTTTCTCCCAAATCCTCAGATGATGTCATCGTCGCCTACAGATTTCTCCTCGAACCCCACCGCTCTCCACCGTCCCTGCATTAAGTAACTGCATTTCACTAAACTGATATGAAAGTTGAATATTACCATGTATAAAAAAAAGATGGTTAAATCACCACTGTTAAACTAACAAAGGAAGAGTCTCCGTTACATGGTGTGTGAGGCTCAACACTACAGTGACCGCACAAACACGCATTTGACAGCAAACGGCTAATTTTGTTCATATTAGCTTCTCTAACATTTACTATCTGAAGCTTATAAGCCGTTGACGAAACGTTGCGAACGTGACATTTAAATGGATGGAGATGGAAACTACAACATATTTCTTGGCAGTAACGAAAGGTGGCAGTTCCTAACACTGAAAGCACCCAAATCATGAAAACCAAGTTAATTTTATTGCCATTTCGGTTGTGATTTATACTAACTAGTACGATTGCTCGATCAACCGTTAGCCGAGTTAGCTAGCTAGACCAGAAGTTTCGTACTGCTATTTTCCGCTCGCTAGCTAACTCACTGGTTAACGAGTTAAAAAGTTTAGAGATGTATTAACAACTGTACACTGTTTTCTTTATATTACCAACTGTTATATGTCCATGCGGGCAATGTAAAGCTAATAAAAAACGGTAAACCCGAATGAAACACAAGTTTAAGGGACATTTATTTGATATACATTAACGTAAATCCCTTCGGCAAATGAATGAACGTCCCTTGGGCTACCCAGCTAGCTTTAACTGCGTTTGAACTACGTTAACTATTTTCAACAGCTTTGTCTTAATGTCAGCTTTAACCTACCTGCTTGTGGACTCGCTGGCACTGGGTTCTTAGGGGATAATCCATTTTACTCGTACAGATGATCATTTTCAACCCCTGAAAAAGAGAAGTGTGCTACTGCATGTATGCGGCTCTGTCTTTTTTCTTGGTATTTTCCAAGCTAGCTAACAAAGGCTAGAAAAGCCTGCCCGCTAGTTGCAGTCAGTCGGCCTGTGTCTGTGGCCGAAGACTAGACGGGGAGAGCAGAGAAAACCTTCCCGGAGTCGAGTGACAGCTCCAGTAACAGTGTGCCCAATCAAAGCGCAGGAGGCGGAGCTGGTTCTGGAGGCTAATATCCAAAATGCTAATGAACATCTGCAAACAACGGCGCATAGAGGCAAAACAGGCAGCAGCGCACGCGCTCACAGACACGCACACAGGGTCAGGCTACCAACTTCATACCAATTCATGGGACGGGACGTTTGTTAGGAGGCAACATTCCCTGTTGTGTACGCCCGGTTTTAATGCTGCTGCGTTGTTTTAGCCACAATACACGTGAATAAGGAATATCTATCCCCAAAGCAATGGAGGCAATACACAGGGGCCTGTCTCACAAAGTAGAGTTATCTTAATTTTTTAGGTACGTGGATATAATTAGTCAAACCCGGAGGCTATTTGGTTTGTAAATTCATATATGACTTGTACTTCTGTATCCCCCAACTTCACACACTCCAGAGAATGCAGGGCAAAAACACTGGATCCTGCACTTCCCATGATGCAATCTGAAAGCATCTGCTTGTCACAGCCTGGCAAAGGCCCTTGTCTTTTAAACTCCATATCCCCAGGTTATCTGTTATGTATTTTTAGTCTTCAAGCACAAGCTGAGATTTTTTCTTTCTTCCGGGAAGCTTGACAAAAGCTCCTTCAGTGGCACATAAACATTATATCACTAAGTGAGAAGTAAACTGACCTTCGGGTGAGTTCTCATTGAACGCTACAACACTGACTTTATTCAACAGTTTGGGGAAGAGCCTTGTTTCAATAGGACAATGCCAGAAATTAATGTTTTTTTTTGCAGTTTGGTGGTAAAAATGGCTTGCACAGAAGCTCTGACCTCAACCCAATGCAGAAAAAAAACTAATCGTTATTCAAAGTCTGCATTTGTCAAAATAAAAATAAAAAGATTACGGAAAACCTTCCAAGAAGTGTGGAGGATTGCAGCATATTTCTACCCATGTTTCTGGAAGGAGATGTTGGGGTGTAATGTTTGGGTAGTGTCATAGGTATATAGGCTTCTCTTGCCCATGTAGTGTATCATTTATTTTATTTTAATGTATTTTATTATACTATTAAAGCTAAATCAGTAGTCAAGATGGATTGCTTTTTGACTTTTCAAAGCTGTATGAGGTGCTTTTGGGAATAAAACCACTGATAATTCTCTTAAAAAGCTTTGATGGTATATTTATGCATCCAAGTCATTCAAGAATAAAACAGTGAAGGCAATAATGTCTCAATCGTCTTGCGGTCATACATCAAGCAAACATTTAGATGTCCCAAAGGCAAAGATAATAAATATCAATTATGTTTGTATCCTGGTGTAAAACTAAACACACAACATGCATTGATTACATGAGATGTTCACAGCTGATCGATACATTCAGGCTCCTTTGATTGACCCTCTGCTTTGACCCAATTGCATTTTCTATGGACTTATTCAGTCCTCTGTTATCTTAATGAATGGGACTTTTGTTCTTTACGAGACATCTTGGAATTGAATTGGCGCAAATCAGGTTGTTTTCAGTCTGAGAATCACAACTTTCTAATCAATTTGTTTTTGTGTTTTTTGACTTCCTTACCACATCCTTGCTTCAGATAATCAGCATGTGTTAAGCGTGACATACATTCGTCTTTTAATATCACTGTGTAAATACTACTTGTAACGTTAATATTCCCCATTTCTTAAGAAAGTAGCGTCATTTAACAGGACTTTCCCTATTTGAGGTTTTGCTCAATTCTATGGATGTATCTATTTTGTGGAAGTGAAAATGAAAACAAATCTGGTTGTTCAGTATCATGTTTAGATCAAATGTTAGGCCAATCTGACACTGATTATTGTGTTTGTTAATTAACCTCATGGTTTGCAGTGAGATATCCTCTTACAATGGAGATATAAAACGCTATAAAACCAGATCTGATGTCTAAAATGAGCCATGAGTGTTGAAGCCTTCTGCATCAGAGGACTGATAAATACATGTACAAGTCTTTAACTACAATATTTTAACTACATTAAGGGAGGGCTACCTTGGCCGTGATGCATTACGCTTTAGAGGAACTTCCCTAAAGTATAAAATGGTACAAACTTGAGTAAAAAATGAAGCAGACAGGGGAGCTCTGGGGAAACAAAGTGACACTACTAGACTGTCCAACTCTATTAGATTAACATGCAGTTTGCACACGCATCATGTGAATCATGTGGAGGGCAGTCAGAACCAGTCCAAACCATTTAGCTAAAAATGTAATTGATTTAGAGGGAAACATAAAAGATAATAACTGCAATAAGGGGGTTTCTCAGTCAGGGATTAAGTCTAGTCCTAGGTTAAAAACTATATATTTAAATCTATGACTATTTCCGTGATGAAAAGTGTCCTCAAAGCTAAAGTCACATATTCAATGTTACAAAGACAAAAAGAAAATATTCACATTTGATGAGCTGGAACATTATGTTTGTCATTTTGAGACATCATCTGAATTATTTTTTATTATCAAATAGTTAGATTCATTTTCATTCAATTGATGAAGCATTTCATCCTATAAAACTGGGGCCAGTCTTACCTAAGAAGGAAGTAAAACAGTGATATAAGAGCATATTTCCTTTATCAAGCTGGCTGGGAATTTAGGAAATGAACACCTTTACAGCATCATAAATACTGATGCAAGTGGGCTGTTATCTTGTTCTACCAGCTACATTAAATTAGTTTATTGCAGCTGCTTTTGCTGCTGGTGAAAATTGATTAAAGCTGTAGCTGAAAGTTGATAACAATGTTTCCTGCTCTGACTCTAAACACTGTTCGGAGGTTGCAGCTAAACTAGGCTACGTCCTGCCTTTCACCCATCATTTCCTGTTAATAAAATCTGTCACGGTGAAGAAACTGCAACTGAAGAAGCGATGAATCAGCAGTGGTTTGGGAAGCACAATATATTGCCTAAATTGCAAATTCTTTTAATTGCACAAAAGGTTATTCCACACCAGGCGAACAAGGCTGACAAATGATCTGTCTCTCCAAAAATGTTCTAGATTATAATAGAATTACGTTTACAATTTCAGTTCCCAGCAGATACTATGTAGCTTACCTCTTCCCTGCAGGTTGGATGTTTGACAGCCTCTCGGACACTCATTACTGAAGCAGATGGTTCTCCCGCTTTTCTGCAAACACAGATGGAGGTCGACTTGGAACAAAATGGTAGTGATCTCATCTAAAGACAGATTCAACTAACATGACTTGGTACCACATCAAAAACCTCCCAACCTACCAAATTGTCAATTTGATCTGGAGGTTGGAGCCGTGCTGGACAAATGCTAATTATTACTCCAATAGTTAGCATTAAGCATAAGATTTTTCATACAGTTTCACAGACAAAACACATTGATTGTATAAAAATGTATGAAAGTGAGATACATTGAAAATGTATAATCAGCACAGTCGCTTACCTTGTACTCTGATCCACGGCTCTCTCCGTAACATTTCAAAGTAAAGTGTCGTCTTCATCGTGTATTGTTTCACTCAAACCACTGGGAAAATGTGTTTTTCTTTTACTTGTATAAAACCTTTGAGAAACTAAATCTAGAATAAATATACAAATAAGTCACAGAGCACACACACAAGGATTTGAAATAAGTCATATATTATTATTATTGCATACAAAAATAAATTATAATTAAAGTTTCACTGAACACCAAGAGCTTTGTCCAGGAAATTAGCAAAATTCTTGGGCTGTCCCGGCAAGAAGGGCTGAAGAACAGAGAGATCCATCTTCCTCAGTGTTTCTGTCAGGGTGCTGAAAGATTTAAAAACACAAAAAAAACCTTGTTACTTCTGTTTTTTTAGACCCAGACATTCTAAAGTACAGACATTCTACACTCAAGTAGAAGGACAGATACTTAAAAGAGTACTCAAAGTATTGAAGGACATTTCTACTGGCTTTGTTTCTGAATTTTGCATCATATTAATAATCAGAATCGATAGTTCCCTTCAAATGCTTTTAAACTTAACTAATAAGCCTGATTGAAAATGTAAGGAGAAAAAAGTACAGATATGCCTTTTAAAATGTAGGCAGTAAACGTAAAAATAAATACTAAAGTCAAGTACAGACAAGTGAAAATAAGCTGAAAAAAATGAAAACGTATTTGTACTTCATTCTCACATGAATAAATGTGTGAAACACACACCTGCACGTGCAGTACAACAAGTGGGAGTCCATGTGGAGCTGTCTGGCCATCTCCAGTTGGTGGTTGTTCATCAGCTTGTCATTGACAACGACTAGCAGAGATTTACCAGCACCAAGCGCCTCTAAACAGCTGCCAGCCCCTGAGGAGGAAAACCAGATCGAGAAGATCCTTAAGTCATAAGTAAAGTCAGCAGGTTTTTAGTACTGACGGTTTCTCATACTTTTACCATCACTATGATTTTCATGCAAAACTTACTTATTTTCAGCTGCATTCGGTGGGAAGCCCAGCCGGTCATCATGACCAATAAATCAGCAGACTGAAGACCGATTACCTCACACAAACAAGTTTCCATCACATGCTTTTGAATATAGCAAAATGTGAGTCAAATTTGTGGTAACCTCCTTTAGTGCATAATCTCCTCGTCAGGTAAGGTTTTACCTCATTAACAAATAAATACGGTTGTCCCTGCCATTGTTGCTTCTTTAGTGTTGTTTCAGCTACCTCTACCACACACACATCACGCAGATTAACGGCTTTCATCTCTACAACCCTGCTTGTTGTCTGACGAGCTGTAAGTCTCACCAGCACTGTGCACACACAGTGGGACAGAAAACACACATGAAAAGACACCACAGTGGTCTAAAATGCAAACAGGCCACCCAGCTGCAATCTAGGGGATCCAATATTCAGTATTTGCTTGAAAATTATCCAGTTTTAATGAGTTTGTTCGACGACTTGATGTTCTATAAATCATCAGTTTTCTGTTAAATGTTTGCACACTGCTGACAAACCTGCATTGCTTATGCTTCGAATCCTGCTGTGTCACTGATGTTTACTTGGCAGGAAGACATGAATGACTCACCTGTTCTGGCTGACCTTTTAAATAGTTATTATTATGTGTTTTTTTTAAGCAGACAGTGGTGTGGCTTGTGGAGCAGCAGCTGTTGAGTGTGGTGGAATAAGAATGTTAAATTAATATGCAGTCACCGTTTATGGGACGAGCGAGTGTTCAGGTGGCAGGAGCTCAAGGTTTTTTCTTTATATCTTACTCACCCGCATGGCTGATGACGAAGTCAGCCTGTTTGATGTCTTCCGCTATGGAGTCTTTGAATCGATAAGCCTCCAGTCTGACATGTGGACAGCTGTCACCAGCTGGGAGAACAGAGCCTCTTCCAACCTGAAGAACCAACCGCTCATATCCACGAGCCTTTAAAGCCTGCGGGGATATAAAGGGATCCTATGATAAAACTGGTCCAAGTCTCACAAAGTCACACTTTGATGTTGCTGCCATTTTGAAAGAGCTACAGTCCTGGAAAGGAGGTTTCACGTTTCTGAAACAGATAATATCTTTTGTATATTTTGTTTTAAAAACATTTTGGAAAAAAAATGCTAAAAGTTCTTTCCTTTTATCTGACAATACGCTGGAGCAGTATAGCAGTTGCCTCTTTTAGCTCATAATAACTTTACTCACCTGAATGGTCTCTGGACACGTGATGCTTTCAATGAGCTCATCGAAGCTCGTGGTGCCGACAGTTACAAACACTGTTTTCATGGCTGCAAGAATAAAACTGTCAGCTTTCAGGGCTTGTATGTACATTTCTTAAAAACACCCTGTGGCTTCTCCTCCTCACAGTTTATACAGCCGCCATAGAGCCGACAGCAACTTCCGCTTCAGTCCGGTGACGTCACAATCGTCACCGTGAAAGAAATACGTGTTGCTGCCACATCGAGGCCTATCGCTGTAACTGCGTGGGGAAACATCGTTTTAAAGCTCAGTTTTAGCTTATTTTCACTTGTCACACTTTGACTCTTTGACTTATCGACCAAATGTCACCATTATAACCTCTTTTAACCTGCAAACCACCAGAATCAGGCCTTCACAACTGCCATTGAAACAAATTAAATAAAGATATAAATTAATGAAATGCTTTGTACCTATTTCCATGGACAATTTGTTCAATCTCAGGTGCTTCCGTTAGTCCCAATAACAAAACTGTCCTGTAACCCAACATACTACACAGAAAATCCCCTCAACCTACGTTAACTAATAACTTACTTTCTTAGCAAGTCGTGCTTTTGTGTAAGAAGAATTTGTTTCATTGTAGCTGACAGCTCAGAGGCATTGTGGTGTTTTTGTTTGTAGATGCCTTGTGGGGTGGAAAGACAAAATAAAAAATGTTCCCCCCTCAAGGAGCTTGGAGGAGCTGAGGTGACCCTGCTGGTTCCAAAACATTACTCAGCAGCTCGGTGAAGGACGCACAGGCTCAATGAGGATACAACAGCTCCACCTGACAACCGCAGAGCGAGAGGAAGAAGAGCCAGCTTTGCTACGTGCAACAAATAGAGGAAAAGAAACCTTGTAAAGCACACACCAGCTGCACTGCACTCTGCCAGCCCGATGCATGAAAAAAACACATCCGACTCGGAGGAAGTGGAAAGTGCAGCCCGTTTCTGAGAGTGGGTATTTTTAGTCGATGTAGCTTCAGAAAAAGTTTCAACTCTTTGTTTTCTTTGTCAGATGTGACATTGTGTGTGATTTCTTAGGGCCTTACTTTCCTAGTTACTGGGAGACAAATCTTAAAACTTCTTTATACTTCCGTCTGCACTAGTGAACCAAGCAGCAATACACGTTTGACAAAACATGGTGTAAAATACTGAATACTAAAAGACTGAAAATTATAAAATGTTGTAATGATTAGGAAATATGTTTAAGTTACAAAGACCATGAGAACATATTTTTACAAAAAATATTTTTCAAGACTGTATAAAACAACATGCCCATGCCCACATGCACACTGAAAGGGTTATTGGTGGTCAGTTGCTCCTGTCTATACCAAAACTAGACAGACGCACTTGACTTGTCTAACTCTCCCTACTGAAGCCGCATATCTTACTGCTGCATTCTGGCAGAAAAGGGGGACTGATTTAGTCCCTCGGTCACTCAACACTGGAATGGCATTAATAAGGGACCTCTCTCAATTACAGCAAACAAAAACAGTTATGACATTCATATGGGCATGTGACTATGACAACTAGAGGAAGCCAGAGTGCTTCTCCTTTGCTAAACTTTAGTTGAGCGCTCCACCCAAAAGGACACTAGAGTTGTTGTAAGACAAAGTTGAAAAAACATGACCAGAATGTTAAACTGCTGGTTATGGAGCAACATCATATTTTTTTTGTAGTTGTTTCTGGCGAACTGATGAATGCAAGTCCAAATATTGTGTACCAACGTATCACCGTGCATCACAAATAATACTGTAACTATGCCCAATGATGAAAGCAGAAAGGCCAGAATGTTTATTACAAAAGGACGACAGATTTTTTTTTTTTTTTATATCTTTGAGAAGAAAAAAAGAAACATGAGACAAGGGTGCAGCAGAAATTATTTAAGGCTCTGTTAAATCCTCAGCTTCAAAAATAAAACAATGTACCATGTAACCTGAAAAGTCACAAAAAGCGAAAACTAGTATAAAATCAAAAGTTTAAAACTGGCTACCCATGTCGTTAGTTTTTAATAAATAGGTTACTATAAGAAAAAGAAAAATACAAAGTTAAATCTGATTACCTGTGCCAGAACTTTTATCAAACCACATTGCAGCTGGAGTTATTTGATGACAAGAAATCAGCGTCTCCTGAACTTAAAGCAACACACGTCATGTAGTAAAACACAGATATGCACTGTGAGCTTCCTTTGGTCGTTCCAAAATCATTCTCCCACAGAGACTCCTCGAGAAAACTAAAAATGGAAGACCTGCGTCCACGCAAATCATGCCTTGTAGAGACTTTGACAGAATTCAGGCTAAAAACAGTAAAATGGCTCTTCCTTATCACTTCAAGTTGATTTAGTAGAACATTTTTCAATTTTGAGCATGCATGTTTTCAGTTGAGTTTAGCTGCATCAGGTTACTGCAATAAATTAAAAAAAGAAGTAAATACTTCATGTTAGAGATTTAATCAACACATTTGCACATCCTGTCTAAGTTCTCTGAAGCTAAAAAACTCACTATACACGCTGCTGTAGTTTGTGTCAGTTAGAAGAACTATTTTAGACAAGATTCTCAAAATAGAGCATACCTGGGCAGCAAACTGGTCAAAGTATGCATGCTTAAAAGTCAAAATGTTTCATATTATGAAATACTTTGTCAAATTTCAAACTTGAGACATAATACAAGTAATAATTAAGTATATAATAGTGATTAAAGCAGCTTTAAAAGAAGCTGCAACCTCACAAACACTCCGGCTTATTATTTCAGGGATAATTCCGACTAAAAGGAGAAAAAAAAGAGACTGAAATTCACAGATGGCCGTTCTCACTTATTACAAGTGCATCTGTCCGACTCCATCCTGGGTCATCACAAAGGCCGTTAAGGTTGCAGCAGAAACATCTTCTAACAGTTATGATATCAAAAATAGGACCAATGTCTTCCCTGTCAGATGCTCTGTGATAGACAGTCACAAACCACACTGAACAGAAACTTCACCAGCTGCGGTAAGTTTTTGTCAAATTGTCCCCAGGTTCATGGTTCATCAAAATCCTTGTTGTGATCTGTGTGATCTGTAAAAAAAAGAAAAAAAAGAAAAGAGAGAGAAAAGCCATAACAGATAATTAATACAAGTGGAAATATCTGCCATTATCAGTGTGCATCAGTGGTTAAAACAGGCAACACCTTTCACAAAATCTAAAGCGAACTTCCTGTTTTTAAGTATAATTTATTTTTCAGGATGTCACATTTTCCTCTTTCTCCGGCTTAGCTCACAGGACTGTCTGCTTAGTCTCTATGGAGTTGCGCATACCGTTTTTGTTCTTCATGCCACATTATTTCAGAAACTGTAGGATAACAAGCAGAGCCAACGGTTTGCACGTTGCAGCACCGCCCACTCGTCTTTCTCACTTCTAACCGAATTGCTCCTCTCCCTCACACTGCACTGATATGTAACATAGTCATCCGTTTGTCACAATTCTCCTTAGCTTGTGAACCATTTTACACTGCATACATTTTACTTTGGGACATTTTGACACATTTTGAAAATTAGTGAGGGCGGCCCAGCTATGAATGCCGGTGACACTGTGCAAAGAAAGATTTGAATGGCAGCGCTTGTACCTCTTTCTCACTGTACCACACAGGCTGTGCAGCACTGTTCCTGCTTCTCTGGCAGTGTGGAATAATTCATCTGTCGGACGATCTCCGCGAACAGCTCGTCCACCATAGTCTTGCTCTTGGCAGAAGTTTCAATAAAAGGGCAGCCCCACTCTTGAGCCAGAGCTCGTCCATCTGACCCAGCCACCTCACGCTCGGATTCTAGGTCGACTTTGTTCCCGACCAGGATCAATGGCACCTTCTCGAAGCGCTTCACCCGCACTATTTGGTCACGCATTGGTCTGATGTCCTGAAAAGTCAAGAGGGGTTTCTCGTGAAAACTGTAGGGCGTTCATAGCACTGAGACAAATAATCAATACGCCGATTTCTAATTCCATACAACAAACTTATTCTTATACTTTCTAAATGTGGAGTTCACACTGGAAATGGGAGAAAATCGGATATTGTCAAAAAGTCACTGCATACTTGAAAACAGTTGAGTGTGCTGTGCTGGTGATGTAAACAACACAATGCAAATGGGCAACAGCTTGTTTATTTTTTTTCGTGGCAATTTACTATTTCAAGTTTTCTGTTAAACTCAGTTTGGCCAAATTCAAAAGTTTTGGTTACTCTGATAAAAATGTTAAATTTGAACCTGTTAGTTTCACTTTTGAACAATGTCACACACTTTGTCGTTTCTTTGTAGTTTGTGAAAAGGCTTTATTCACAAGGTTTCATGTGTGTTTTCTATTTAATTGCTTAAGACTGAACGCTTATTGTTTTGGCTATCCACTACATAACACAGAGCAGCCCACAATAATTATGTAAATGTACCCTGAGAGCATCATATTATGAGCTATGCTATATTAATGCAGTACCACTGGCTTTGTGTGTATGATCTATTGTACTACTATTTATTTCCGCCTTGAATGATAAACTGACATTTGAATGTTGCAGAGCTCTGTACTTGTATAGTATGCATCACATCCCAATGCAGCGTTTAACTGATGTGATTAACTAATAGATGTAGACAGTTTAAAGTGTGCTAGCTGACACCAGGTACCTGGAATGACTGCTGGTTGACCAGGCTGTAGACCAGGATGAACCCCTGTCCGTTCTTGATGTACAGATCTCTCATGGAGGCGAACTGCTCCGTCCCCGCCGTGTCGAGGATCTCCAGCACGGAGGGAGACGAGTCCACCTCGATCTCCTTTCGGTAGAAGTCCTCGATGGTCGGGTCGTATTTCTCGATGAAGGTGCCGGTGACAAACTGGACGGTCAGCGCGGACTTGCCGACACCGCCGCTGCCCAGCACGACCACTTTGTATTCTTTCATTGGGCCGGTCGAGGCAGGCTAACTTAGCAGCTAACGACTTAGCTACACTGCTATACTTGCCCCCGAAACATTCATCAGGCCTTTCAAACAACAAGCGAACTGACAAACGTTAGGCGATGTAAAATAATGTCTCTTCGTTCACATAAACCCGGGCGTGGCGCTCATACTCGTTGTTTTTCTTCCGTCGCCTCGCTGGTTAGCCAGTAAAAGTTGATATCCGTTGACGTTAACTCCGGTGTTAGCTCGCGTCAAAGCTAGCTCGCTTCTGGCTAAATTTACCCTGTCCCATGCTCGCGCCTCGAGCCTTCACACTCGAGCTGATGAACCATAAACCACAAGTACCGGGGACTCATCGACGAACTTACTGTCTAGCTACAGACAGCAAGTCACGGTCATATACATTACACTTCCCCTACAGACAGCATGCCAATTCCTGCACACACACACACTCTCTCTCTATCTCTCTCTCTATCTCTCTCTCTCTCTCTCTCTCTCTCTCTCTCACACACACACTAGTCCGCCGGTGTCGCAAAACGCAGCGCTGGGTAAGTCCGTCCGTCCGGGCCTGGTTCTGGTTCCGGCCAGCCGTACTTGCTATCGACGGACACACATCGCAGATTCAGTATTGCATTTCGAGGGCAACAGTTTGCTGCGGCTGTAGTGTATGTTTGACTTTGTGATGGGGAGGTTTGATTAGAGAAAGGAAAGCTTCTTTTTTCCCCCACCATCTGATTTCCTGAAGCTAACAGTCTTTTTTCCGCTAACGACAACGAGGCTTCCGGCGTGACACTTTTCAGAATAAAAGCTCACAAAAAACACATTACAGTTACATACCATGTAACAGGCCGTAGGCTACTAGCCTCTATTTCTACCGTAACAAAAACAAAGACATAGCAACGATCTTTAAAACATCTAATGCACTTTTATATTGCTATATTACCGAATTGTTAATGCTCATTCTAATATTATTGCTAAAAAAAAAATTGAGATAAATAGATAATTAAATCTTAAATGTTCAGATGTGTCAAAGGAAGTGATTTTAAAAATCATGTTTTTTGCATCCTTCAGTGGTGATGAAGAAGTGTACTCCAGGGTGTTTCAGTACTCTGTGATATCAAGGTTGGGTGTGGTTAAAGTTGCATCCAGTGAGAGGCCAGTCAAACACTGATTTCCAACCTGTTCTCTACAAAATGTATGAAATATAAATCTTCAGGCTGGTGTGATACATGTTTTTTCTCCTTTTGTTCCCTTTTGGGCACATGAAGATTTAGTCTGAAACAAGTTGATAGGTTTGGTATGTTTTGTAAACTTGCAAAGGCTATAATTTAAACTACACACTGTAGACTGGAAGTTCAGAGAAGATGTCAGTATTGGCCTACATCATTTTTACTAGTAATCATACATTATATTCAATAGTAATCATACATAATCATTGAGTATCCCCACACTCGCCAGGCAGCGTGCCCCTGACTGAGCACCAAGATGTTTTCCCCAGAGAATGAGAGGGTTGCCCCAATACGTCTGCAAGCCGCTGAGAGGAAGTCTCTGACTGTTGTGTGATCCGGCCCCACGATAAGCGGAGGGAAATGGATGATGGACAGATCATCAAGATGCTTGCTTAAACTGAGAGGAATTGAAGTTTCTTCTGCAATATTTTATATTCTGTTAATCTATGTTCTTGAGACATCCATGACTTGAAAATATAACCTTTAGTCATATAAATATTATCATGTTACACAGAAGAGAGCTCACAATTCAGGAGATACATGGAAAATGTATCTTTAAAGGAGACAAAAAAAGAAAAGAAAATGATACAATAAAACACATCATAAGAGGATCACAACTATGTGTTTTATTAAAGGTCAAACAGAAATCGCAGAACTCATCATAGGCACAGTAACTTACTCTTAATAGCTATACACTGGAAAATAAATTGGCATGTAGCACAGCAGCACATACAAGCACCACAAGCAGAAAACAGAGTGAAACGCTAGATGATTAAGAAACAGCAGTCACTTTCAAGTCAGTCCTAGAGAGTCAGTGAAAGTTTTTCATATGGCTTAGTCCTGAACAGTCTTTGGCCCACTTCCACGGGTTGCAATTCAGTCTGAGACTGTACCCAATTTAATAATGACTCATCAACAAAGGATTTGAATTAAAGGGATATGTTTTACACAAACTCAGTACATGTGCTGTTTTAAGTCAATTTCAATGGAGAATGTAATAGACCAACTACATCTTGCATGCGATCACAACTGAAATAATGCAAACAATTGATCATGGAAAAACAAATCAAAGTTTTATTGAATTGTTTGTGACTGGAAACCCACACTATGTTAAGTCCACTCCACATGTGAAGACAAAGGGCTGTGAACCAATTCACCAGGATGACTCAGTCAATCCACTACTTGGACAAGTGCCATGGCAACAAAATTGCTGGCTTTAATAGCAATTGAAGGGCATGTCCAAATCTGCAAGGGCAGAGTTGCGTAAGGTCTTTGTTGCTGCTGTAAGAATAATAATGGAAATCCAGGTTGTTTTTACTTGTTTGACAATTTTGACTAAAATCCTGAGGAGAATTCAGATATCTTGTTGTTTTTGGGAGAAAAGAGTAAATTCCTTTCCCAAAATGACAAACGTAAAATGAAATTAAAACCCTGTCTCTCCATACTTAGAGTTTTATTTCTGCTCTTCTTTTTCTTCCTGGCCGCTTTTCAGCCTGCAGGTGGAGCTACTCTGTGCTTTATTTTGGTGCATTATTCAAGAGAGGAATGCACCTGCATTCAGGGATTTATAATGAGCATTTAAGGACAAGGCCAGAACTGGTTTATTATATGTATTCCAGACTGACTATTTCTTCTAGTCCACCTCTCTGGTTTCATGTCAGAGTCAGATATTACAGTAAATTAATTGAAACAAAGCTTTTTTAAAGCAAAAACATTCATGGTTTACAGCTAGGCAATGTCATGCTTGGCAAAGAACGGGGCTCCAGCAAAGAAACAAACAAAAGGACAGATCCTTCAGAGCAATCTTTTTATACTGTAATAAAATGATAGACATACTCGTATCATTAACAATACATTGATTTGATTTTTAATCAACTCTTTTATCTATATTTATTCAAAATAAATTTTGAGTATTTTGACATAGTTATGTACATAAGTGCAAACAAGGTGAACATCACACATTCGTATACACCTCAGCAAGGATCGACATCACCCAGCACAGCTGGACAGAAAGAGACTTCTGAACCACCTTCTTGGCCAAAACTGAAACAGAATTAACTAAAGAAAGCTCAGCCTCCATACAGAGAGAACTGAGCAAGGGCCATCCAGTCTGCAGGAGGTAAACAGTGGGGATTGCTATCTAGATTGATTTTACAGAAAAAGATCTTTCCAATAGTCCACAAGACTCTTTACCTTCCTGAAAGATTTAGAAGCCAAAATCCATTCTTATTTCTCAAAAACACCATGTATAAGAAAAGAAAAAACACAAAATCAATAAAGGTCAAATAAACAAAACAAAATAAACACCTGATCTCCCCTAAGGACCTTTGGATATTACAAGGATTTAAGTATTCCATACAAAATATTTAATCATGTCGCAATAACAAGACAAACTAATTAGACATTCCCTTTTTGAATAAGTTAGTGATGTTATTTGAATTAATTAATGTGAAGAAAGAAAATCACAATTAGGGTAATAGAAAGGTAGCCATGTTGTCATTCTGTTGCCACAGTAACAGCAACTATTACCATTAACAATGACTACATCATTGTATACAAATGATTTTCATTTAATTATATATATTGTTTTCTTGTTGGTCTACACAAACTACTAACTATGTATAAATGAGTTTTTTTCCATGCTGTTTTTCTTAAGTCAGTTTAAAAAAAAGCTTAACTTACCTTTAATACATGTCACTTTCATACATCACATCTTTATACAGTGATCAAGGAAATAAGGCCCTTTGTTTGTGCCCCGGGCAACACAAATTATGCTCAGGACTGAATTAACTGTCCACATGCTAAAGGATCTGGTCACTGGACACAATGATCAGAGCATTTTGCATATTCAAGGGTTATGATTCATGACTGTATGAGAAAAATAGAGTTAGGCCGAAAGGAAATCACGTACAAGAGAATGAAGGGAAAGAGGTAAAAACGAATTTTTCGCATGCCACACACTCTTGTGCACATACATCTAAACGTAAAAGTTCAAATGCCCCCAAGAGGCACAATTTATTAATCAAGTATTCTGTTTTTTTCCAGCTGGACAGCAGTTAGTGAAGGCATAATAATGTGAAGGGGGAGGAGACGAAGGCTAAGGGGAGGGGATTTCTTGGCTGGACAAAGCTAGTCTTTAAAAGCTGTAAGATTTAGACAAATGACATTGTCTGGACATTCGAATCATCAATTTCATTGAGGAGGAGAGGAATATTTCTGTTCAAAGATTTCCAAGACTTGTGAAAATGTAGCTGCTCAACATACTCAAAAACAAGGAGACAACTTCAAGGAGAAAGACGTTTCTGTACCAAAAATACATTTCTTTACAGATGTACGATAACAAGCATATAATGGGCTATGTAATGTTTGATCCACCGTCTAGATAGACAGTCAGTCATTTCAGGGAAATGTGCTTACACTTTATTTTGGAGGGTTAGATAAGAAGACATAAATCTCCCATCCGTGTGGTGAAAGCTTGAGCCAGGAGACAGCATCTTAGCAAGCTAGCCTGTCCAAAGTAGAAGAGACCAATAAATCGGCCAATATTAGCTTCTTGTAGAAATATGGCATTTGTAGTTCATTCGCATGATAAGTGACAAGAAATGTGATGAAATACCAAATTAGGTTTTAGGTTATTTAGATATAGTGTAGACATTACATAATTTGTCCACCAGAGAGCACTGACGAGACGACTGCATGGTATGTAGCTTGGAACCAATTAAGCAATTGGTTTAAGAACTCTTGAATCTACAGTCCAAACTGAGAAAAATATGCCGAGCAACACTTTTACAGTTCTGTATGTGAAGGTTCTCAGTCCTCCAGGTCCTGGTAATCTTTGAAAGCTTTATCATAGGCAATTGGACTTGCTTTAGGTTTTGAAGGCAATGTTTTTGAGTATGCAGCTTGTGTTATGGTGGGATGTGGATAAATCAGACAGGAATGCTGTATTATATGTACAAGTGCCTTTACTCATTACAGTACTTGCCAACATGTAGCTAACATTAGCCCGCTATCAGCTAACTTTATCAATGGGGTCGCACAGTCCATGTTGCAATGATTGGCTCAGAACAGTTTATACAATGTGTTCATCAGGGAGTTTTAGACGTGCTGTTAGGTGTATAATGCCACTTTTAGACAATTCCAGGCTCCCAGTTTACCCCTTTCCCCTTTTAGGCTAAGCTAGGTGGCTGCAGGTTGTAACATTTAAACACAAACATGAGAATGATATAGGTCTTCTCGTCTTACTGCAAAAGAAAGCAAATAAGCACACTGTTGGATAAAGGTACACATTTATACCAATTCAACGTGAACTTAAGGTACAGTTGCTACAGTTATGGTTGCACACAGATTTGGGCTCCTAGGTGGTAAAGAGCATTCTCCTACCCAAACCCTGGGTCAATCCAAATTCATTGAACAGTGACATGGGTGGGAAGCCAGAGAGGGCTTACATCCTTGTCGCAGGACTAGCAAGTCCTCCTGGATGGTCTGTCTACACTGTTGCTTGTGTAGCCTTCTCAGTAGGAGTTAATAGAAACAAAGACTGCAGTACACTGAGCACTGACTGATCCACATCACACGAAAAAAAGAAAATGCTAAAAAGAAGGGTAGCATGCTGATTTTCTTAATTTTGCCCTGTGATTATACCATTGTTTATAGGTGTATTTTGGGCACTTTGGGTAATTCCACGGAAGGGGTACAACAGCTGATTAGCAAGAAATGGTACCGCTTTGTACCTGCTGCATGGAGCACATGTGTACTCCAAAAAGTACAATTCTGCTCGACTTTTTTTGAAGAGTGAAAGATATTTTTAAAAGTAGTCACACCATCCATTGACATTAAATATAAATCTATATAACAATACACATACTTTAATATGTCTTAACACAGTATCAGCATGGTACCTATGTGACCTCAGAAATAGTCTATATATAGTGAATCATTACATTTCAACATGCCTGTCTTTTAGAAGGACATGTGTAAAGTTTTTGCATTAGATACATTCACGACACAATAACATTATTTAAAATGAATAATGTTCAGTGGGAAATGCCGTAATATCTGCAGCATTTACAACTAACCAAATATGTGATTTGTCTTTTTCAACACACTTAAGTATGCACACAACTCACTGATCTATTTCTTTACATAAACTATACGACAGCACAGCTGCCTCAGAGAAGAAACAAGTACAGATGTGATTTACTGTTATAATAACGTACCAAATAACACATCTATCTTTGAGCACTGGTCTGTTCTTACAGTGTATTGACAGCGGTGGTTTGAGGAGACTTCGAACGAGGCACATTTGAATTTGGATAAAAGGGATTTCAGCCCAGTTTCTGGAGCCGTTATGTTCAATTCTTCGCAAAAAACAAAGCAATTCCTCATTTATTCCTTAATTTCCTGACTTTAGCATAACTCAATTCTGGTTATAACAGCTGTGGCTGCAATATTCAGAGTCGGACTACTTTTGACAAAAAGCACACATCAGTAGAAAAGACGACACATTATGAAGTCAGACGGGACATTTTCAAGTTCTTAGCTTTCTCCCTGAAGAGCGATAAAACACAAAAATCTTGTGTCACATATTCAATCCTAAAGCCGCATGAAAGGAGAGAATTACACAAACAAACCAAAAGAGGGAGACATTCATTTAGAGGAATTATTCAGGTATTGCATTAAATGGGGCAGCTCCTTGCATATACCAACCACCACTTGGCACACACAGACTTTAGGCACAACAACAGCTCCCATCTTGTGCAATAAATCTAAAAGTTTAAGAAGTGCCAAATATAAAAGTCTGTAATCTTAGATCTGTTTCTCTGATATATAATTTTGTCTTTACTATGGGGGACATAAAATCTGGGCTTGTGGCTGAGGTCAATAAGTGAACTTGACTATGCCTGTAGATTGTCATTCTTTTACACCATGTTTCGATATCAAATCATGGAGGAAATGGGACATACTTTGCTTTTTCAGTCATCTGACAATTACTCATCACAGCCATGACTAAAAAAACTCTCAAATTCAGCTGTGTAAATAACACTACCACACCTTCTTTAAGGCAGTTTGTTTCTTAAAACAAGAAATTAAAAGCCACATTCTTAGAAATCTCACATCTCAGCCCCTTTAATATAGAAGTTGTATCCTAATTGTATGTCACTGTGTCAATTTGTATTTCCTTAAGGTTTTTACATGACATGAAAAGTAATCTCAATTGCTGCTATTTTGCCTTTAATTGAAAAAGAATCTGTCAATTTATAATGTTTGAATTATTTTGGGGGAACTAAGTCTCCTCTGCAGCCGAGCAGATAAATCAAAGGCACAAACAAATGAACAACTAGTTGGCATTTCATCAGGCAAGATGAGACCATGAGAACAAACTGAATGTTATACATGGTACAACACAAAAAGTCACATTTGTAGCCATCTTGAAACGTAAACATGACATGGTATGAAACATATCTTTCATTTTGACAACACATACTGGTTGTAGATCAGCGGCAGGTCCGTCTGCAGCTTGAATGGTCTCAATTTCCAGAATTAGCTTTTCAGAGTTTATGACTTTGGAACAGTCAAAAGTATCGTATCACGTCACATGATGACGCCATTCCATAAAGGGCATGTAGTCTTAAACACGTGTGTGTGTGTGTGTGTGTGTGTGTATATGTGTGTCTGTTGCACTTTTAAGGTGTGGGCATGTATGGCTGTATAACAAGGGAGCTCTATTGCTCAGCCTGATCAAGTCAGTACTCAGTATGCATCAGCATGGCTGCTTTACAGCAACAGTAATACGTCCAGGCTTGTATTGCATGAACCATCGCAGCTTTCTTGCGTTCATAATATTTTATAAGAAGTTTCACACTCAAGTCAGTGTGCACTGTAGGCGAGGCACATGTTTGCTGCATTCAGAAAAGATGACCGCCCTGGTAGTGTGCAGGTTTCAGGGACTTTAACTGGGGTTTCGGGAAAGGCTTACTGAGTTTAGTGCCACCGGAGCCGCCACCAGCAGTTTGGGGACGGTACAGAAATGGGTTTCCATTGGAACACACTGCAGCTCCACTGGATCAGGAGTCAGAAGCTCGGGGGCGTCTACTGGAAGAGAGAGAGAGGAAGGGGTGAGAAAGATCTTCAAACCAGTAGATGATTGAGTAAGATTAGGTTAGTGTGCAGAATTAAATAAAATAAAGCCAGTATGTTCTTTTTACACGTTAGCCAAAACATGACAATATTTGTATATATTTATGTATTTTGAATAATCATTACCATTAGTGTTGGAATGAAGCCACCAAAAAAAAACAACAACAAAAAAAAAACATTCAGTCCATAAAGGAAAACTCCATCAAAAAATGATGTTCCATTGAAATTGGATTGGTGTTAAACAACAACTTTAAGTAATTAAAATAGAAATATATCAGTGTTTATTAGGAAAGAAATCTTATATTGCTCAGCCACAGGCAGCTGCTAAACCCAAGAGTTTCCCAATCTGTATGTAAAGGGGAATTTGAATTCTAGCAGGTTTGCTTCCAATTCCAGACCACATACTGTATGTCCATAGCTTACATTGAAGACTGAGACAGACAGTGAGGCATGATAGACCAAACTATGATGTTTAGATGACACTTGCTCACACCACAACAGAGAGGAAAGTGAAGACAGATGAAAGGTGAACAAACGTTCACTTGAACCTGATGAAAGAAGACTAGGAACAGGACTCAGAAAACTCAAAAATAAAAGAGAACTGAAATGAAAGAGCAAACCTGATTCGAGGCAGCAGATTCAGCGAAAGGAACATTGGTGACTGGGGTCGAAGCCGACGAAACAGTGGAGGTGGTGGCACCGTGCATCATGGCAACTTTTATTCAGGCGAGTCAGACGAAAGACAGAGGACGAGGATGTGGGCGGGGAGGAGGGGAGGGGCAGGAGGGGGGGACAGGAATGATATGGTTACCATGGCAAAATGTGTTGGATCAAAAATCATGGCACAAGTCAAGTGGTATTGCCAGGATGAACAAATATCAAGACACATGCAAAAGAAACAAAAATTACATAATAAGCGCTAAGTAGCTGACCAGGTACAAAAAAGAAAGAAAGAAAGAAAGAAAGAAAGAAAGAAAGAAAGAAAGAAAGAAAGAAAGAAAGAAAGAAAAATGCAGTTTCACCAACAAATGGTAGTTAAAAAAACAAAGCAATACACAGTCATACAATCTAATCAGACTGGAGTATCTGATATATTGTATTCAAATGGACAGGATATGTGTATGGAGGGAGCAAATGATCCATAATAGAGAAAATAAACCCTTTTCAATAATGCCAAAGCTTTAATGTGACAGAAGTTTGAATTGACAATCATTCTTAGTGACAGGCTTTGCAAGATAAATGTCAACATTTCACTTTATAAACAACTCATAAATGTCCTGTGGAGAATCTGCCTTGGACAAAGACAGCACAAATATTTACAAGCTTACTCATACCCACAGTTAGGTAAAATCTGATGTCTAACTTTCAAGTGTATTAAATGAAAACTCATGCCAGTTTACAAGTCAGCCTGAGAACAGATCTATACCGTATATATGTCTGCTATGTGTGCAGGAGTTTTGTCAAGTACGACTAAAATGACCCCCTGATGATGTCACCGGGTGATCGGTTTGTTCCAATACCCAAATGCAGTACACCAAAAATAAAAGGGTGTACTACAACATCCGGTTGCATTTTACAGTATGCATGCCAACATGCTTTTCTGACCCACAATCCTATGCACAGTGAATATATGAGCAAGAGGGTCAAAGTTCAAGGTGCAATGTAATGAGGTTAGTAGTACGTCCCAATCGAATGCATACTGCATGCAACAGTAGCCTACATACTTTGTAAGGGCAGCTGCTATATGTACTAAAAGTAAAGAGAAACATTATGTGATTTAAAGCCCCTGTACACCCACACATCAGTTGTCACTTATGTTGCCTAATGAGATGTTTTTCTCAGGACTATGTGGGCGTTTAATGGACAACTACCTCACACTTCCAGTTGTGAACATACACTGTTATCACTGCTCATATACATAAGTTGTGTCCCAAATCAGCCGTGGTCTACGTCGCCTGTGTAGACCAGAGGCTCTCGTTTTGGAGGCCGCTTGGTTCGGCCTTTGTGGTCTCCGAAATGAGACCGTCTGGTTTACAGAGGATTTCCTTTTTGCATCCCACTCTTTGCCACTCCCGTCACCTAGCAACCAGCTGCAGTCGACAAGAAAGCGCATAGAAGAGGTAACTAACATTTGAGATCATACTGTATTCTTTTTATTTGATATTATGATGGAGGATATGCTTCACCACCAGTACCACCGGCGTATAATATATTTCAGGCTGAGTGTGTTATTTTTGGTTGCATTATGGGAAATGTAGGATCTCATGTTTATGGACCTAGAACAATACAAGTTAGGGTATCTCAACCTCTGCTGCTTAAATTCTTTTTTACTATTTTTTATTTGAATCTATCTCTTGTGATTCCTCCAACATTATGACAATGATAAATCACTGGGTGCTCTTCCCACCAGCAGCATTACACAATGTGGAAACTTAATTTCACTGTGATTTATGACAGCAACAGACACACATTATTTCTGCATCATCATTTTCCAAATGTGGTCTATATGTATCTATCATAATATCAGCATGCAGATGTGGTAAATGTGATATGGATGATGATATGGATGTGACATTACACATGACATGATGCAATGAAGAAGATTATATGTAGTCTTTTGGGGCGCCCTGGTGGCCGAAGGGTTGAAGGCACTGAAAATGCAACTGCAACATCTCCATTCTGAGTTTGGCCATTTCATCCAACGTCTCTTTCTCTTTCACCTTTTTGTCTACTCTGATTTAAACAAAACTGAAAAATCACCTACTGTTCTTCACAAAATAGGGAAATTAAAAAGCTAATATATAATGGCTTTGGAAAGTTGTTGGCAGAACAGTAAAACATATACATCAGTATATGTAGTATTGGTTTATTAGATTAAATATGCTAAACAGTATGTCATGTGTCCAGTTAATCAATCATTTATTCAATATCACATACAGTATAGTAACTGATCTCCAGTGATGATACAGCTGAGCATCAAATGTCTCCCAAGGACATTATGCACAGAACAGAGCCTGTCACATTCTGAATAGACACAAAACAAGAGAAGGACGAGAGCAGACGAGAAGGACGTGCAGAAGGAGAGCAAAGAGAAAACAAGGAGTCGTGGTGAAGAAAAGGTGCAATTGGTGTATCGGTTCATCTTCACAGAGGTTATTCTAATCTCAATCATGCATTGCACACACCACAAGATTTGAAAATAATGCAGCATCACACACACATAGTAGCAACACACCGCCTGACATGATCTCATGGCAAAGCAGCTAAACAGAGACTGACATCATGTTACAATGCTTTGCAGTGAGAAAAAACAAAAGCTGAAGGCTAAACGAATCTGGATGAGGAAATGAGTGGGGAGATGCAATCAACACGGGTTGTCTATTCTTCAGCAAGCACTGGAAAATTGATTATAACCGCCAGCAGTGCTATGCTAGCTAGGACGTTGACTGTTACTCAAGCTTGTCTCTCTCATCGGCTATTGTGGTCCCGCTCGGAACGTATCGATGTTATCATCTAGATTTAAGGTGTAAAACTGGATCTGTAAACTCTTCACAGATAATCTGGGTCAAACATTGGTTCTGACTCAGGTTTCGGACCAGATTTCCCTACCGATTGACAGGATGGAGAAACAAGGTTAAATCGGGCCAAACCTGTAGTTTGAACCCGTCTCTAAATGCATACATTGAATGCACCTGGTCCTGACTCCGGGTAAATTAGTTCAGTGCATCAGGTCTTGACCTTCGTTGGGGCCCAGAGCTGTAACAACTGACCGACTCTAAGGCTATGGCCTCATAATAGCTGCCTTTTCCCCTTCTTTTGTTTCTGCACCAAGGACATCAAGTTCAACACCTGAACATACACATACATTTCCTAGATTAGTTGGAGAAACAACACCTCAGATAGAGTGGAGCCTTGGGCCCCAGAGGCCACATTCTGTGCATCACATGTATTGATTGTCCCATATTATCTGTAAGGGGTTGAATTCAAGATCAATAATCCTTCATCTTAATATTTTTGGAAGTGTCCTGCAGCTTCTTCAGTCTCCAGTTGATCTGCTCATAACATTTCCTTCACAATCTACAACAGCAGGTTGAAGCCAACAGGTATTTTTGCGAGATAAATTAAACGATTAAGGGGTTTTAGAAATGGTTGGCAATGAAGTATTTGTCAAACAACTAATCAAATTCAGCAGTAATTTAATTCAGTGATTATGGCGATTATACACTTCCAGCCAACCCGTCCTTCAAATCAAGTCTCTCCTGTTTGTGAAGCACCAACCACGCATCCAGTGTAGTGCAAAACATGTGGAAACCAAAACAATCTCAAAATTCTATCATGGAAGCTGAAATATGATTAAAGGTATTAGGACTGGTATTGGCTCTCTTTTGCTCTGTCTCACCTTCTTTTTGTATGCTGCCAGCTGCCAATTTCAGTCAAAATTCATGCAAATTTGCTTTTTAAATATAAGAACATCCAGGAACCTGCAACCCATGCAGCCATCAAAGCATGCACACACACTCCCACATAATGGGTACACTGATGTGTTAATTCTCTGTTCTTACTTTGACTGATTATTGTAATAATTCAGTTTTTTATGGCTTCTCATCACACATCAAACCGGAGCGAAGCAAATGCCAGCAACACAACCCAGTGTACTGAGGAGAAGCGTGGTGTAAGAGACGGAGTAAAGGCCGGCACTCACAAAGCAATACACAACTGTATTAGAGAGAAGCCACAGCGTGCATACCGATGCAACTACACCTGTAACACAACTGTATCACTGTAACCCACAGTATTACCTAATTATGAGTCACACACACAAAAAAAACAACCTTGTCTGTCCAGAATGAGTGTGATTCCAGCTTACCTCTTACATGTATGATCATTGTATGGGTTGTGTTTCAGTGTGTGTAGAGACTCACCAGTGGGGATGAAGGCTTGCTGTTGGAGCTGCATGTTAGCCAGCGCTTGCTGGTAGTGGAACATGCTGGGGTTGAAGACGGCGGCAGCTGCTCCGTTGCTCTTCTCTAAGATTGGCCTCTTTGGTGGCGGCTGCATTGCACCTGGAGGCAGAGCCTGGAAGGAGGAGAGAAGTTATCCGGTGTTATGTCACAGTAATACAATACAATACAATAGAATACAGTGGGCTCTTCAGACTCAACAGTGAGGCGACGTGGATGTTCTTGTTTACCACCACAAGAGGACACTGCAGCATCGCAGATTAAGTGAAACGATGAAGGACAGCTCAGAGGTCAGCCAAGAGCAAAATGGGATTGCTATGATTTCATTCACTTTGGGGCTGAAATATCAAACTGCAATGAGAGATAACCAAATAACTTTTTACTCTCTCTCACACACATGTACGCACACACAGACACAGACACACACACGCCCAAATGTATAAATCCTGAATAGGTTTGTAATTCCTTTCATACTATTTTACATCTTTTTCAAATACTGCCTTTCATGTTTTTCTGCATCAGCACTGCAGATTGACCTGCTTATGTTACAGCTGCTCTGAACGTTAACTTTAGCCCTCGTAGCTAAAAGAACCGGCTCAGCCACATGCACAGTAGCAGACATTGATGAAAAAAACATAATCCCCAGACTACATTATCAAATTTCAAGCTGGCTACTGGATACTATGATACCCTGATCCTTCATTGCATCAGGAAACAATACGCCAAGATGAGAACAAGAAAATCATCTACTGTTTCACTGCTGTAATAAGCATATATGGTGTATTTTTGATTTGTGACTTTTGAGATGGTGCATATTGGCTTACACCTGTGTGTGTTCAGCATATCATAGAAAAGCTTTTAATGCTTATTTGTGTTTAAAAGAACAAAGACTGATTGGACTCACCAAGCCTGTGGCCGCTGTGTTATGACTTGCTTGGTGCTGCGCAGCCTTGATCCTGGCCTGCAGGTGAGCTGGGGGATGGAAGTACTTGCACTTGTCTCGGCTGCAGCGTCCTTTAATGTAGTCCATGCAGACGATGACAGAGTTCTCACTGCAGTCCACCATGCCAGCCTCCAGAGGGTGGGCGTAGCGGCAGTCGCTCTCACCCCGCGTGCAGTTACCGCGCTGGAATTCTCGACAAACCTGGGAGGATCAGCAGGAGCACTTAATAACATTTACTTTTCATCACACTTTGGCCAAACATAGGAACACAACAACTGCGCAGGCCGCATACCTCCAGCTTGTCTGTGCGCACATGTTTTTGTGCGGAAGTGCCGTTGCCCATGGTTGCCAGGCCTGTGGGACTCCCAGGGACCAGCAGGGGAGTACTGGGCAGCAGCTCAGGCATCAAGCCCATGCCTGGGCCCATGTGGCTCAGATATGGACTGAACGCCATACTGGGGCATGTTGCCAGGGAGGGCGTCACTGGAAATGTTGTCTGAGGGAGGGAGAGAAGGGAGAAACGAGACAAAACAAGTTAAGGCAGAGCTTTAGGAGAGGATTTGCTGGTAACATAACCAGTACTGTGAGTTTTATTTTTACATAAATGAGAACTATGCAATGAGCTACAACTATGCTACTTCTACAGTTGAATAAGACAAACCTTCCTTCAGTGTTGCTAATTAAAACTCTGCATCATAATATACTATATAAAAATATAATTTACTAAAATAAATCAAATACAGATTTTTTATATTTAAATAATAGACAGAATCATTTTTTTATTCCTTTTCTGGACAAAATAATTTAGAAGAAATGCCAGCCAAATATTATTCTATTGTTACAAAATAACTACCACTCAGTTTGCTGGCTAAAAGATCACTCACAGTACCAAGAGTACATTCCGTATTTAATTAAATAAAGCCGTTTTTAAATGTCGTAGTTTTAACGTGGGCTGCTCACTATGGGCTGCAACTGTGCTCCGGGCAGCATGAACTGCATCTGTTGAGCCAACATGGCTGCCGTGGCCTTCTGTTGGATCAGGTTGTTCCTCCCGTTAATCTCCAGCTGGGTTTTCAGGTGCGGCGGAGGGTGCAGGTATTTACAGTTCTCACGGGTGCAGCGCCCCTGAGGAGGCGAGAGGAGCGGAGAAAGATGAGTGTGAGAGCAGAGAGATGAACAGGGCGAACCTGAGAATAATGTCACACTAAATCACTCAGAGGTGGGCCTTGACATAAAAAGCTCACCTTATTGCAGCAACCGATGTGAGTTTGGCACTCGTTCATATAATCAAGTACAATTTGTTAGACTTTACATCAGGAATCAAGTGCGTTTATACAGCAGAATTACGTACGGTAAATTCTGGTGAAGTAAAGTACTAATGAAGTCCCAGAAGACGTCGTATTGAATAACTTATGAGAAATGTTCAACCACTTTCATCATTTAAAATCATGACACGCTGGAATCAGCTACAATCTCATGAAAACATGTAGAAATTGAATTGGCCAGCTTTCAAATTTGTTTCTTGTTTTACAAGCAAATTCCTTTGAGCCATTGAGTCAATCAAACTGTACTTTTTATTCTACGCCGTTAACAAGCCGTTTTTTGTAATGCAACGTGAAATGACAGGTGGGGTATTTGAGCCAGCTTTGGATTTTTCCACAGAAGCAGACGTCAAATAAACCTCACTGACAAGAGATAAAGCTACAGAGTGAGAACATATGCTTCACTCTCACCATCCTCTACAGCAAACTGTGTGTCCCTGGCTGTTAGTTATCAGTCATTAAATAAGTAATATAACAAGTAGAACTTCATGTGACTCGCTGCAGCACATACACTTATTGTGTTCAGAGAAGAGCAAAATGGGACTAGATGGAAAACAGAGACGAATAAGCTTATTATATTTTTTCAATAATGTGGGTTTTTTTTCACATCACAAAGAACTTGCATAATACTGTCAGTGGTGTTGGATGTATTCAGATACTTAATTTTAGTAAAAGTGGTAAGATCACAATGTAAGCATACTCTGTTTCAAGTAAAAGTCCTGCCTTAGAACGTAAGCAAATTAATGTAGCAGTAAGTATTAGCAGCAAAATGTATTTAAATAGTGTTTAAATTAGTACCCAATGCAAAAATGGTCCCTGTGAATGTTTAAATTATATATTAAAATGTTCATTATGTTATTAGCTGTCAGCTGCATTTTACTGTTATAGTTAAAGATATATAACAATATTTGATCAGTTTTATAAGTAGAATATTAATAAAGTAATAGCTTGTAGTTAATAGCATGACATGTCAAACAAATGCAATGGAGTAAAACAAATCTGTACTTAATTACAGTATTTGAGTAAATTTCCTTCCATCACTGGACTTTATGTACACATACCAGCATTATAAAGTAAAGCTGGGAAGATAACCGTGGTTTCTTTGTGATCGTTATTACTGCTCACCTTCAGAAGGTCAGAAAGGATCGGCTAACATGAGATCTACACTAAAGTTAAGTGTTCTTCAGTGTGTCCCAATAAAAACATTTTTTTTCAATGAATTATATTAAAACCATCTAATCGAATGAACACAGAGAAGTATTCATGACTTATTCATCGACATGTTGCATCATAAGCATGTTGGCTATGCAGCATGTTTGGCTTATGTGCATAGTCAAAGCATTTCTATTTGTCTTCTATGGAAAGCTTGATTCATCACGCAGCCTTAAACAATGACGACAGGAAGTTTCTGTGACCAATATCTTATGTGTTTGAGCAAAGCAGATTTCACAGATCCCCTACATGTCACATAGCTCGGCAATATTGCACATTATAAAGTAAAATGTAGTTGTAGTCTGCAGTTACAGAGCCTATAACTCCCTTAGTATCAGTGATTCATTTTATAATGTTATGAACAATGCAATATGTTGTGAAACTATGGATAGCACACAAGCATTTCATCGACCTTATACTAACTAAGGTTGGTACAATTCTGTATTTTAGTCAGCTGCAGCTTCTCCTGATTCAGCAGCCACGAACCTTTTTGATCAGAAGTAATTCTTTACGCTCATTTTTCCACTTGTCATTTTTGGCTTCTTGTCAAAACCTTCATTAGATTTTGAGCTACTTATCTAAAAGCAATTCATTTCACCCCAGAATGTTGTTAAGGCAGTGTCCTTCCTCCCTGCTGGAGTCTGTGGGGAAGGTGAAGATGGTGCTGCAGGAACACTGCAGGTCAACACAAAAACTGCAGTCTCCATTAAACCCCTGGGCCGACAGCAGCTGTCTGGCCCTGCAGATGAGCACTTAACCCGCTAAACTACCTCCAGTGAACACCAGCCACATGCTCTGTCGAACCACACCCACGCGAACCACCTCTCATTAGGTGAGCATGCGAGTGCCGCACAACTGGCAACAGAGAATAGAAAACTCTGAAGACAGGACTGACGTCATGGTGCAGAGAATCTGACGCTGATGGATGATGTCGCGCTATGATGAGGACACATAAAAAAAAAGGGGGTTTCAGCAGCAGGAGAGCTATATAGGACAAACTGCAGTGTGTCCTATACCAGCATCCCAGAGGGATTCATACGACCTCACACACCAGACAAAAAGAATACAAGCGAAGCATGCAGCAGCCTGAAAAATGGTCAGGATGGTACATAAGGCTTACACAAACACTCTCGCCTACACTGGATGCGAGCAGGCTTTGCGTCAGCGAGCTGTGTTTTTAGGGATGAGTCTGTAATGAGGAGTGAGTCCTATGAGACAAGCAAGCCTGCTCCAACTCACAGGGAAGAAAAGCACCTATTAATGAGCCTAAGGGTGAATTTTATGCATCTTGTGCTCCGACAAAACAAAATACAAAAACTTTATAAAAGCTGTAAGGATTTGGGGTAAAGAAGGAGGCCAATGAATCTTGTTGTCGAGGAGAGTATTGGGTCAGGAATCTCCCTTTGGTTGCCATAGCAACACACTACGCACCACAGAGAAAGTCCCTGTCAGTACAGTAGAGTGCTGAGAAGTATTCAGAGATAATTGGGTGATGAGACGTCGATTAAATGATAAATAAACAGATTCCCATATTAATATGGGACACGCTCGGTGTAATGAGTTTGGGTAAATTCTTATATGTGATAATGGCTTACTGAAACAAATAGTCTATGAATCTATGAGTTATTCGACAGGAATTTAGTTAGAAACTATTTCGGTAGTTGACTAATTGCTTGCCTCGAAGGATGGCACCACACTTTGGTTCAGACTGAAATATCTCAACAACTATTTGGTGGATTAAAATGAAATTTTTAAAAAGACATCCAGTACTCAGACGATGAATCATAATCACTTTGGTGATCACCTGACCTTTCGCAGAGCACAGAGCATGCTAGAAATTCTTAGTCTTGTTCATGGAAAAATGTCAAAAATATACTGTTTCCAGCCTCTCAAATGTGAAGGTTTCCTGTTTTTACTCATCTCACATAATAGTAAACTGAGTATATGTGAGTTTGGAGTTTTGGACAAAAGCAGCATTTTCCAGTTTACCACGAAAAGATTTATCGATTAAGAGACCAAGTGTTCGGCAGATTAATTGATGAAAATAATTGTCTGTTGCAGCTCTACCATGATGTCATACAAAAGTGACACTGCTGTTGAATCTGCTGTACGCTGGGCAGATGTGATGTCCACACTAATCATTGGAGATGACAGCAGCACTCCAGTTAACAAGGTAAAAAGAACTGGGTGGTGAGCTCCCTCCCCCTCCCTCCCCTAAAGCAGGTTCAGACCGACCAGACGGAGCTAATGGAGGAGCAACAGGGAATGACGGCGGCTGGCTCGGACCGGGCCGGAGATGCCAGATATGGGAGGCACAGTGAGGAGGGAGGCCATTAGCAGATAAATCCATAAAATTAACAAAGAAGGGAGGGGTGGGCGGAGAGCAGGAGGAAGGAGCGATGCTGTAGAGCGGCTTGAGCGAGGTGCTTCTTTGTTTTTCCAGTCAGTCGACCAAAAACAACGGCTGTCAACAGAGAATAATCCTGAACAACAATGAGGAAAGAAACACTGATATAAAGAGGTGGTTGTTGACATACTGTGCTGGCACAAAAACCCCGCTGCAGCTCCTGATAAAGAAAGCTGCTTTGACCTTCAACTGTCACTAACTTCAGTTCTTTCTTTAACAACATGACCCCCGGGCTTCAAACAATCGAAAGTGGCCTTTAATGGTTGTTCACTGCCTTTGGTACAAAGCAGCTCGCCTCTTTCTCCCATCAATGCAACCAGTACAGAGCCAGGCTGTTGCTCTGTGCTAAAAACAGCAGTGCCACTCAGGAAGATCAAACTATCCAATGGGTATGCGCTCCTGTGCTGTTGCTAGGCCCCCCTTTCTGTTTCTCTCCCTCTCTTTCTCTCCCTCTCCATCTCCCTCCTGCTCTGGAGGACATAACACAGAAAAATGGCTGAATAATAAATTCTAACTCAATAAACGAGGAGACAGCAGCTGCACTCAGACAGAAAGCCCCTTGTCTGGGTCTCACGTTTTCCCCACACGAAAGCCGGTCAAGCAAAACACACAAGCTGATACAGCAACAGTCAACTCCGGTTTTAGCGCAATCGGACACAGACGGTTGGAGCCCTTCTAAAATAAAGCAGAGCATCATCATCTTCGGACTGTTAGGTTTTCTGCTGTGTATGAGTGGAGCTCGTGTTGATATTAAAGCAACGGGATCGACAAGCTCATCACCGATGGACCGACTGTCGGCAAAGTCCCGTCATGAGAAATTTCCATCACGCCTGGGCAAAATGGAAAACAATAAATATCTTTTCCAATATCTAAATGGAAAAGATAAATATCTATATTTGTTCATTTTTAGAGAATCAAAAGTGAATTTGCCTTATTTAAATTGGGCAATATGATGATTATTAGACCATAGCCACTGAAAATCTTTCATTCTTAATTGGCTGGAAGGTGTGGATTCACTTTTAATAACTGGACATGATAACCGGACATCTGTGACGCAGGTGTTTGATGATGGTTTGTAAAGATAGCAACAATGAGGCATACCTAAAGAGCTCGGGGCTAACTTTATTAGTGTAACTGATAAAAAAATGCCTAATAGCTGGACAGTGTTTGATATTTGTGAGTCTGGATTTGGTAACATGTAGTACAATCACTTAACTATAACTTGTCGGGTGTTAAGCCTTAAATGACAAAATGTGTACACCATCAGACTTTTCAATACAATGAATACAATTGTAACGAGGCCTTTAGTATCGTATTATATCATCATCCCCAAAATAACCTTTGAAGAAAAATAAGTATGTTGATTTGTCAACCAAAACCAGTCACATTTTAAATGTTCTATATAATGATAAACAGTATATATCTATCACAAAATAGGATAGTTAAACTGTGATAAAAGATTTGATCCATATCATCCTCTTTATTACTACTATTATTGCTACTGCGACAAGCCCTAATATTATTTCCAGTTGGTATTCTCCAATTTTTTCTGCGTGAGACTTTTTCAAAATTGTTTATAAACTTGTTTACCATAATTCACAATATTAAACCCCACAGAATCACAAGAATGTATTGATGACTGACAAAAATAGCCTTGAAAATGTAAGTGGGGGTAAAAAGGGTGGATCAACTGACATATTTGCAAGGTTTCCAGGAAATAGTTTAGCTGAGGTGGTGAGCCACCCGCAACATGACACAACAATTTAGTTGGTAGATGACATCCCAAAGGATAGTCACAATCATTAAATATATATTTATAGTGGAGGTGGGCCACCTCACTTGAAACAAAGACCACCTCTGCTCTAAAACACACCAGGAAATTTGTGTATATCCGTGTGTGAATTGTGTTGTGTGTATATGAGGGGTAAAAGGCATCAACTACCTTGACACAGCTCACATTGCATGTGTCTAAAGATGTGTAATGTCTGTTGCATTGTTACCTTGAGTGAGTCAAAGCAGGCGATGACTCGGCCATTCTCCACATGGCAGCTCCGGGAGGGGTGAGCAAACTTGCACTCGGCATCAGACCGTGAGCAGGTACCTCTCTGAAACTCACGACACACTTCCAGGGTCAGCCATTTGGTGTCCCGTCCCATGGTCATGCTGACAGCCATCAGAGTCGTTTAACAACACTGAGCAGCGTTCAGGGCAGGTGGATGGAAAAATTGTCTGAAGAGGGTAAGGGTGACTAATAGTGATGCAAGAAAAAAAAACCAGAGCGAAACAGAAGCAAAAATATCCTCTGTTTTCCCTCAGTGCAAAAAGGCAGTGAATCCTTTTGGTTGGCGTTTTTGAGGGGATGTTTATGAGTTCTTCCTGGGAAAAGTGGCAGCTGAAGTTTGAGATAGAGGGGGTAGACTGTGAGCAGAGGCCAGCTCTGTCTCAAAAAAACAAACACAAAACAGAACTACTCTGGGGACATCACTCTGGCATGTGACACTGAGCGTCTGTGTTTTCACCTGAATCTACTGACGCCCACCGTAGGTCACTGGTATGTTCACGTCAACATGGCCGGGGCTGGGGCAATCGCTGCGGTTACGTTAGAACGGCCTGGGAAAGAAGATTTCTTCAGAACAAAAAACAAAAGCACAACGTTAGAGGAATGGTGTCCTTGCGTTGATGAGACGAGGTGGCGGCTCAGCACAGGGTATGTGCGGACTGCAGCTCAGCAACGTGGGATGGATGACTCTGTGGCTGACAGGATAAAATATAGCCTCCATTCAAGGCCAAACGCACACTGAGCTCGTCCTGCTCTCATCCAGCAGCGAAACAGCAGCAGACGACCCCTCGCAGTAGGCACTTTGGAGTTCCACTTCCTCCTCTTATTTCAGTCTCGTTCTCATCCCTCCTTCACCGTTGTCTGTTCTTCTGTTGTCATCCTCCTCACTGACCTCTCTTCCGCATGTCCTTGCTTGCTCTATCTCGCTGTGGACTGTAAAAAAACAGAACATTAATTCAAAGCACTGACAAAAAGGCAGCCTGTTGAGGAGAAAAAAAATGTCCTTAGTGTGAAGCTACAACCTCGTGTGGAGCTTGTTTGAACGGGGTGATGAGGACCACGAGGCAGGATTGTGGAAGGGAAAGAGCCAAAGAGAATAAAGCGAGGACAAACAAATAGGGGAACGGAGCATAGGGAGGGAGGGAGGCAGCAATGAACAGGAAAGGGCAAGCTATGTCTTGATTAAGTGATACAAGAGAGAGAGAGAGAGAGAGAGAGAGAGAGAGAGAGAGAGAGAGAGGAGAGAGAGGAGAGAGAGAGAGAGAGAGAGAGAGAGAGAGAGAGAGAGAGAGGGGATGAGGGAGATTGCAGGCAGGACAGAGACGTCACTTCAACTCCCCTGAGCTCCACGGAGCAGAAAGTGATTGACTAACTTGAAATGAATTATACTGCAATACGCTGTGAAAAGCCATGTCCTTGGAGCAGCTGGCACATGTGTATTCGATGACACTCATGACAGTATATCCCAGACAGTTATTAATGTGAAGGAAAGAAGTAGGAAAAAGGAGAGACAGGGCGGGGGGGGGGGGGTTCTTCACAACTGCAGCTGCTGTGCTCAATGCAAGACTTCAGCCAATCAGACAGACTTTTGCAGGCATGCGGTTCAAAACGTCAACCAATGACAGGGCAGTTTCCACAGTGGCTCCTCCCTCCACAGAGCCCGTCCTTGTTCCTCCCAGGATTTTTTCACAGTCATGGCTGAGCCACATGCTAATATTCTAACTGTACAACAACTCTGACTCCGAAACGTGGAGGAGTAAGTCATGTCTTATTCAAATGGCGGACTATACTGCAGTGTGATGCAAGAGGGAGGATGCACGCACGCTGCTGTGCAGAGAGCAGAGCAACGTGTCCAGACACTAACTGAATACAGATAACAATCAGTGAGGTGGCTCATAAAGATACACTCACAGAAGAAACTACGATTTAGCTCCACAAGAGAGGGCAAATTCCACACCGCATTTTGGAGTTGGTAAAAACCGGAGGGAGGAAGTTTGCCCTGCGTGAAACACGATGTACAAACAACAAAGTGAACAAACAAAAGATGAGATGCAGGAGTATAACAAAAATAGGAGAGGAGGAGAGGGGGGCTGGAGCAGATATTATCAGCCCCTGCGTCTGATGGCGGCAGACACAGACGGAGGAACAGACAGGGGGGAGAGTGTGAGGGAACGAGTGTGAGTGTGTGAGTGCGCATGCAGATAGACAGCCCAGAAGGAGAACACCGCAGTGGAGTGGGAGAGGGAGGGATAAGGGGGAGGTGGGAGCTGAATTGATACACCCACCTTCAAACACAAGAACAAAGACACGTCCCAGCCCAAAAAAAGGAAAGGCAGGAATGAGAGATGAGCAGGTACAGCAACTGCTTTGCTTGCTTAACCATTATGCTTGTCTTTGCCTCCTCCTCCTCCCAGCCTACCTACAGATCGATACAAACTTTTCTCGGGGGGACAAAACAAGCATTCCTCCCTGCAGCTTTGCCTGTCCCGCATTCAGGTCCACGTCGGTGTCAGGCGTCCTTGCTTACGCACACCCTGACAACGCAGCTCGGCAATATGCAACCCACATCATCAAAATGCTCCTCAGCGACACTCCTCTTGCTCTCCTTGCCACACCAGACACCAAATGGCGCACGGTTGCCATTACAATTCTAGGAAAACTGCAAGGCAAATGCTGGCTTTCCTCTCGTGCCATTGTAGTTTATAAGACAGCCTGTACCTTTGAATACACACTGTTATGACTTGCTGATAAATCCTGATTTCCAGGAGTTCCCCCCTCAGGAATTTTAAGAAGTGTTACATTTGGCCCCTAGCAGGGCCTTTACGGTACTGGAAGACAATGGAGGCAGTTAAGAATAGAGAATCATGACATGGAATAATGCGTAAGGTCAAATTCGACATGCCCCCCATGCTGTAACCAACACGGGATGTGTTGGTTACAGCATGTTCATAAACAGGCAGAACAAACCATGAGTGCTAAGCTAATAGATCTGGCATGCAAACTAAATAGTGAGTATTATTAATTAAAATAGTTTCTCATGAGTAAGTATAACCTTGACACAAGTCTCCAGCCATAGCAGCAGCTCTGTGAGAGAAAACTTATGCAAGTATAAAGCGTAGAGGCTGATGGAATGTCATTACTTTTGTAGGTATTTGGTCATAAATCAAAGTATTGGAGAAATTACAATTTGGACCTGATGATGATTCAGATGACTCAGAGGCTCACCAAAATTATTAGATTTCATCCACTAGATGTGTGTACCATGAGAATCTAACAAATAAAAGCTATTTTACAAAAAAGGTAAAATGTCAGCCTCAGATTAGTGCTACAGGAAAAGATAGAAGATTACCAAAGTTGTTAGGATTCAACATCTGGGGACCATGACGGTTTGTAAAAAATATGTGGCAATTCATCGAACAGTTGATATTTCAGTCTGGACCAAAGTGGACTGTACATGGATTCAGTAAGAGAACTGGATATGTTACCGCCTCCCAGCCCTTGGTCCAGACTCCGTATTTCCGAGGAATGAAAATAATTCTGGATTTGGCTATTAGTCAATTTAACACGTTTTAGGACCTAATGATTTATTCAAGTATTCATACTGGGAACTAACTTATCCGCTGAGTTAACAACGTCTTTATGGACCCAATGGCATAACATGACTGACCGGGAAGTTGTAATTCCACTTTTTGGCTACTATGTAAAATTAGCTTCAAAGCCTGGTGCCTGATACTGACAGAGCGACAGATCACCACCAGCATCGCTAAAAAGAAGTCACCCCACCAACAGTTTTGGACAGGACTCATCTGCACATTAGTCAATTAAAGTCCCAGTCAGCAACATTTTTTGATCATATTCACCAAAGCTATGCTCCAATAGAACAACATAAATCATCCGGGTTTGGGAAAAAAAGCACGCATCTACGTGCATGTAGAGCCTGTTGTTTGTTTTGCAAAAAATCGACAGCACCCGGATCATCCTGTCCAATCAGCACGCAGGACTGTGTTGCCCCTCCCCCCTCGGGGAGGCGGAGGGAAGTAGCAACAAGCTTCCAACTCCTCGTTAAAAACCGAAATGTGGAGGTCCAAAACAACCAAGGAAAAGAAAACACCAGTGGAAAATAAGGAGAAAAGAAAGATTGCGACGGTGCCCGTGATAAAACCAGAGTCAACATCAGACCCGCGTTTCAAAGGTGCCGTGATCTAAGGGATTCTTAAAGGGCACGAAGTCGAGGGGAAGGAGCTCAGTGGTCGTGGGGAAGGAGCTTGAGAGTTGTAAACATTCAAAATCTGACAGAGTGCCCTCGATCCGCCGGACTTGCCGACTGGGACTTTAATAATTTACCAATAACAGCAGATGGGTATAACCATTAAATCCAACACTATGCTGTCTGTAGAAAAATCTAGAACTCATACAAATGACTGTCTTTAAAGATGTCAGACTTGTGACAAGGATGTTGTACAAATAATAATTTACATATATTCTCTGCTTTAAGCACGTCTGTCTGCTTGCATTCATTTAATGTTTAACGTTTTTCTCAATGTCTTTTTTAAACAACTCCAAAAGAAGGCCAAAAGATACACAGGCATCAAAAACAGCAAAGGAGCCAATAATAAAGAGGCAGATGAATTGAAAGGATGCATGATAGAAGCACTCTTCTATAGCTAAACACTGATCGAGAGCTCTGTTACTATGTCAACTATGCCAGTGTTGTCCTTACAATACAGATTAATGCTGTATTAAAGGTCTAAACTAAAAACAGCTATATATCAATACACAAAAATGTGACATTTAATACACAGTATGGATGCAACTACTGTTAGAGAAAATTTGTAAAAACAAAAAGGCCCATATTAACTTCACCTTACCAAAATCCTCACACATGAGAAGCTGTAACCGGAAACACTTATCACCTTTTATTTCACATGCTTTATCAACTTTAAATGGTCTAAAATGTGATAGTGTGTATGTTTGATGGATTTCAGGATCACGTTAAAAAAAATGTTTTATGTTGCTGTACACGCCTTGAGTAATGACAGCAAACATGAAATTTGGGCTTCCACCTCTTAGTCTTAGTTGACGAAGATTTCTTTGGTCAATTTGTCTTTTTTCATGCTATTTCATGCTGAATTGCTTATTTTCAAGAAACTTACAAACACATCTCTGGTAAACACAACTTTCTGTGATCTGCCAATGAAATCAACTAATCCATTCTTCGATAAAATTGTATGAGAGTATGTGAGTCGACTAACTCTTTCTTTGGCTGAGGACAAAGCAGGTCCTGCTGAAAATACTTTCACATATTTTCTGTTGATTAACTAATCTATAAATAGACCATTTCACCTCGAATAAACAATCTTAAATCAAAACTCTCAACTGTAATCGGACAAAATTATGGAGTGAACATTTCGTACAGAAATGATCTTGCCCTACTGAACTTGTCTGACATTTACAGTGCAGCATAAACAATCATTTGCAGGGATGCGGCATGGTGAATACATATAGAGCGCCCTAGTTATAACAGTCAGTATGCTGCCGTTCCACCAGGCGTCCTAGTGAGAATATGTGGCTCCAGCAGTCAGTACGTTGGGGTCAACATTATATAGAGCAGGATGGGGGTAGTATGAGGGGGTTAGAGGGGGTGGCTGCTGTTGACTCCAGCGCACTGCGGCCATCATCAAACAGCTGTGTAACCTTCACTGGAGCTCTTACGTCTGCATTATGGCTGGTGTGCAGACTGGCTGCCACCTCGACAGAGCACTGCACCGTATCTGCTCACACTAATAGATAGCCTTGTATCAATAAAACTCTTTGGCATGCATTTAGTGAAAGGTAAGGTGACACATTAACAATTAAAAAAGCGAAACCAATGTGTATTTCTCCTCCCTTTCCTTTTCTATTTTCTTTTGCACAATCATTGTATAGGCAGGGGAATAACAACGGTCATTTTGGTGGTTTAGAAATTTAAAAAATTCTACTGTTGCATTTTTATTCCAATAGTTTTGGATACATGTGACTGTAAAGTGTCATAGGCCAATACATCAGGTTGAAAGAAGAGAAGAAAAGATCTATAAAAGTAGAAAAAGTATACTGCTAAAAGTGTACATTTGAAATAGATGAGATAATGAAAAAAGTTGAAGCAGCAGTCGCAATATGAATACTGAAAGTATAATATATTGGAAGTAGTAGTTAAAATGGCAGAGGTGAAAGGGACAGTTCACCCCAAAATCCAAAATATATTCCTGTAGTTCTATTTATCAGTCTAGAGTGTTTTGGTGCGAGTTTTGGAGATATTCCTCATAAAGATATCTGCCTTATATTGAATATAATTAAACTAGATGGCACCTGGCTTTTAGTGATAAAGGCGCCCAAAAAATAATTCAATACTCAACAGCAATGTCTCTTTTCTGAAATCATGACCCAGTTACACAAGATAATTCACAGACCTAGTTGTGAGCAGTTTCATGAGCTATTTTCTTTCTACCATAGTTCCTACATGAAACTGTTCACAACAAGGACCCACTACCGCCATTGTTTGGTTCACTAACTCTTTAAAGAGCAGCGACAAGGACAAGTACAGAACAGGATAACGTAAATGACAAGGTGATTGATTAAAAAGCACAAGGTGGAAGATCCATAAATCACAATGAGAGTGAAAACTAGAAGCCTGGATGGAAGCAGCAAAGTAATTAGGTTAAGTATCAGAAATCCTTTCAGCTCATTAAAGCACCACAGCAGACCACATTCAAGCAAACATACAACAAACTGAACCTATCATTCAGGACAACATATCTGGCACAAAGCATGATATACTTACAGTTTAACGTGCCTGTTGCACTTTTATTTCGGAAAAATAGTGAGAATTAGATTTACGCCCCCAGAGATTACATTTTACTTTTTTGGTTGTGAGCCGAGTGTTTTACATCCTTGTAGTGAGATAATAAAAGTTAACTGTGTGGGAAAAATGTAGATATAATAATTAGACTGATAAACTATCATCAGCATAACATTTTTGATTTGTTATTGTGAATGGTCTTATTTGCAAAATAAAATATGGAACTCCCCCGGCAGTCAATGTGTGTCTGTGTGAGTGGGGAAGTGAAAACAGGTTATGTGGGAAATGTGGCCGACTGCCCATGTGTGTTTGTCAGTTTATCAGTGTTTATATAAAGTAAAGGAAAACGAGTTAGACTGGTGCAGAGTCCACAGCCTGTAGGTAGCTGAACTTGGCTTGGCTCTGTTACTAAATGAGCCAAGATCACTGCAATACATCTACCGAAGGTGTGTAAAAGTACTGTATATGAACTGGAGTCAAGTTGACAGCACAGTCTGCTATGGAGGCTTGAGTGTGTGACCCCGAAGGGTAAACAAGGACAAGACCCGACCTCCCTGCACTGCATGAATGTATACATGCATGCATGGAGGCTGGCTGCAGACAGATACATAGCCAGGAAGGAATCTGCAGGTGCTCTTCACTTCTGCCAACTGTCACAGAATTAAATATAACATCACAGTGATTGATTTATGTTTTGCCCTTCACTCCCTTGCATGACAACAAAAGAAAAATAACGTGCAGATGAAATGCTGGAACTCTAAGAGACATCCAATAATATGCCTGAATATTGCATTCAACCAAACCCTTGTGTGCAGATCCCGCACTCAAACATGACAGGCAGATATGTCTATCCACACACACACACACACACACACACACACACACACACACACACACACACAACTCTCAGCAGACCTTCCCAAAGCATGTCAACTGTAGCTGTTATTACCGTTGTGACTTGTGTGTAACATTACAATTACCCCCGTAATTACCAATAACACAAGGCAGCTTTGAGCTTCCACGCAACAGGCATTTTAAATGACTGCAACGTGGATTAAATATAAACCCTAGGTTACTGCTGCAAACTGCGCCAGACGTGCTCTGTGTTTTACCTGTTTTATGGTCCAGTCGAACAGAGATGCCTTCTTCCAAATTAACGTCGGCGAAAAGAAAAATGTTGATTTGATGGTTATTTTCCACAAAGACTAGCTTGGTCACTGACATGCATTCAGTGGTGCCCTGGAAGTGAAAGAGGAATAAGAAATAAAAGCGCGAGCTTAGTAAAACAAAAAATAAAAAATGAAAGCCGTGTTACTGCCGCGGAGTGAGAGGAAGAATAGAAGCGGGAGTCTGGCAGCTGAAATGTTCGCTGCAACTAAACACTGACGGAATACACAGCAGAATAACAGATTTAGAAAAAAAAAATCAGAGGGAGGGCAGAGTGGTGAGGGAGGAGTTGGGAGTGTTTGCTTTCGTTTTTAGATAACATGATTAGCACTAGGGGAGGGGGAAATCAAAGTCACGACCAAAGCACGGCAGTCCATAGAGGTAGGCTGCAGGTGATACGGCTGCGTGTTGAAGATTACACTCTCAAAAGACGTCCCTGGTTACGAACGGCTCATTATTACCAATAGTAACAAGTAGTTAAGATATTTTGCGTTACATTAGCCCCTCAATTAATCCAAATATACCCCAACAGCGTGTCATTGGTTGACTCGTTTAACCTGTTTCCATTGTTACGGTAACAGTTAGGCTAGCATGAAATGGCAGTGAAAACTTTGGCTAACGTTAAGCGTCGCATTTTTGCCGTTTACAAATCGTAATTCAACGACATTTATAAAACACAATTTGAACACCCCCATACAACAGAGACGATATATTCATATTTAATTAAATATTACTTCGTTTTTTTACGCCTTGATACTCAAAATACGCAATGTCAGGTACGTACGCTAGAGGCGCGCTCTTCAGCTATTCCACCTGATGCTAGCAACGCTGTTTCCGGTCCAGTAATGTTTTTTTTTCTTCTTTTCAGATAAAACGTAACATTCGTTGTTGACGCACATCAAATAAGATGTCACACGTGTTTGGTTAGACAGTCTTTTTAAGCATATAACACGGCCAATTAATAAGATGCATGCATTGTATTGTAGAAGTAGCCTATATGTGGTTCTTCTGGCATTAGCTTTTGACAGATACAAACATTTATATATATATAAAAAAAATTGAATTTAAATATACATATACAATTTGAATTTATACATTTCAGTATAGAGAATGAATAGCATGTTGTTCTCATCTGTCAAACATCTCTACTGGTGTAACGGAATTGTAAAAAAAAAAAAAAAAAAAAAAAAACTCCATCAAGGCTTGAGCATATTCAATATATTGCTGGATAATTCTTCAAAATGTAGGAGCAGCTGTCAAAGCTGATCCCTCTATTAATTCCTCCGAGGATCGCACTGAAAGTGGTTTAAATCCTACCCAACCAAATTTAAGAATAAGCCGTGATGTCAACTACCACCTCAGTATCTCTCCACCCAGGACGATTTGATTTCATTGTTATTTGAGCGCTCTCTGCCGGTGTTCCAAGGGGTTGCAAGTGCAACACAAAAGCTGTGTTTTGTGCACATGATAAGACAAAAGGACTTCAGACACAGGAAGAAGATATGGAAGTAGACCAAGGATAGAACAATGGTGCAGTGAATGTAAAAGCATTTTTATATATAAATAAAATTGAGACTCAGGACACATTCAGTAATTTCACATTAGCAGTAAATGCTACACAATGAGGTATCTATGAAAATTCCATTCTCTTGTTACTTAAGACGCAAAAACACAGGAACATTTTAAAATGTACACATTAGACAAAACAAAAAATTGGCAAATATATAGATTGTAAGTCACAACCAGTAGCATATTATTCATGGATATAACAAGTCAATGAAATGAAGTAAATTGTTATCAACAACAACTACAAAAACACCCACTCATTCCAAGCTACATCACAAGAGTTCAGATGTGTTTAAAAGCCAGGAGAAGAGTCCAGAAGGTATGTGTGATCACTGAAAGGTAAATCGTTGCAAGGTACCTAGCCCAGCCTGGCTTTTTTATCAGAGAAATGTATTCATTGTGAATGGCAGTTGTGGTAAAGAAATACAATCAGTATCAATAAATAAATGTGTAATTTATTCATGGTGAAAAAACAAGTTTTAGTGGAAGGCATATACTAAAAATAACTTTGATTCATTAACACACAAGGCAGAAGATGGCACACTTAGTATTAAGACACCCTACTGCTTGTTCCAGTCACTACCACTGCTCTACATTATCCATGTAATCCTCCATGGTGCTATTCTCATCCAGATCCCACCACTCTGGGAGTAGTACTTCTGACTCCACACCATTTCCACCAGCCTTCCCTCTCTGTTGCTCCTCAGTTACTACAATGTGGCTAACAGGGTGACGGGGTGTTTCTGTGGGCTTCAGCTGCTTCCCTTGCTTTATTGTGAACCTTCCACGGAGCCGCCTCCTCTCCTGCTGACGCCTCTCTCTGGCTTGCCTGCGCTCCTGCTGCCTCGCCACCTGGAAACGCTGCAGGAAAAGGTCACGGGCATACTCATACAGCTCTACGTCCCATCGGTTTAGCTGGAGAATTCTGTGTTGTGTCTCAGAAGGGACCTCCACACTGGAGGCACGTGTGCCATTGAGCTGTGTGAAGGGTGCAATGAATTCAAGGTTGAAGCTACGCTCGAACAGATACTGGGTCTTACGCTGGTACTCTGTCAGCCCAAAAAATGCCATACCGCGTAGGTTAGCTTTGGCGCTCTCTAGAAGCAATGCCCAGCGCTCTTCCTCGCTCATGGTGGAGACATTATAGCAACCCACCAGGCTGAGATCAGCCAGCATGCGGGTTTGCCGATTGTTGGCCAGATTGTAGGGGCAGTCCATGAACTCCTGCAGGGAGCAACCTGACCAGTCGTCCCCCGAGTAACAGCTTGGCAGCTCAGTAAGCGTTGGTGAACGTCCATCACACACGTGCAAGGAGGCCCTCCATGTAGCACCACGTTGCACGTGTCGCCACTCGCTCAGGTAGCGCGATACTGGGTCTCTTAAGATGGTTATGTAATAATAGTTCCTACTGGAGAGAAAAGGAAGACATTAGGTCCATTAAAAAGCTTTGAGAATTCACTTCAATTAATCTGAATTAGTGCTGCAACTAATGTTGGTTTTAAAATTAAATATGATTTAATCTGTTTATTATTTATCTTCAATTCAAGTGGGATTGTACGTGCCCATCATAATGCTCGGTGACTAGATTGGAGGGAATAGTTTGCAAAAAAGTTCCTGTACTGCAAGTGTTTGAACATTAGGACAAAAGGAAAGTTCTGCAACTAAGCATTTTTTTTTTTCAAAATTACATACTTTTAAAACTGGGTCTTGAACACCTGCTTGCAGTGTTAAAACTTCCTCCAATGTCACATTCACAGCTACATCAATTAACCACAGGGTTCCACTAAAACGTGTTCAAAGGCCGTAATATTACACTTTAGATAACTTTGTTACATGCAGCAACACTGGAAGATTACCATCCCAGTTATGCTCCTTCACAAACCTTGGCAGGGTTTCGGCCGCCTCTCGTGAGTCCATGCGTGACGGGACGCAGCTGGTGAGCTCAGTCCAGTCCGCATGAAGCCCGCAACTCCAGCCGGTGGAGAAACGGGAGAACAGCCAGGTTTCCTTTTTACCTGGCCGGTAACAGGTACATTTCTTCTGACCTGCGTGACACTCACAAGGCCTCTCCAGCTGAATATTGCGAACCAGGTGTCGACCGAACGTCGTGCCACCAGTTTTCTGAATGTGCAGAAAAACTATAACATCATCTCCTTTGATGTTGAAGTCCACAACACGATTTAAATCGGCTTTGGTGAAATTAAAGCGGGGAACAAATCGGACCAGAGCGCCATCTTCTGCAATGTACGGATCCTTTTGGAGCCCGTCTTGGATTGTATTGCCACTGCCCCGAGAACTAGTTGCACTGCCGTCCTTAAACCAGGATCCCAGACGGTGTAGTAACTGGCACTCAGACCTGCTCGGGCACACATACTGGATCATAATGACACCAAAGAGCAAAACCATGAGCAGGACGATCAGGACCCGATGGTGGCTGCTACTGTTGGACTTCTCATCCATCTTCCCGGAACGGACAAACAAACATCACTCAGGCAGTCCGGACCCCTGCCTCGGCTGGGGAACCTCGGGTAATAGTCTTGTATGGCCGCCTAATGAAGCGAAAACAATAACAATGCAGTTGCTAACAAGATAACGTAGCAGCTAGCAAGCCCGAAAGGGTCCAAAAAATGGACGATAGCTTATTGTAATGTTTGCTGTATTCAAGGCAAACGTCTCATTTTACATGTTAAACTCGTTTTCCAGTATCATTGGTTCGTTTTTCAAAGAGATAATCTTTAACGCAGCAGTAAATCCGAGTCTACCACGACCATCGATTCTTGACCTTTCTTCCCAGCAGCCACTGCGCTTAACGTAGGCGTCAAAAATGACGTCACCCTGTGGCAGTTGTACAAATGCAGAGCCTTGGAGACACAAAGTTAACCTAACAGCCGGTCTATTCTTTTCTGACATTTTAGAATTATATCTTTATTAAACTCTAGAAAGCAAAGCTTTTGTAAATAAGTAAAAATATGCATGCGAACTGCGGTGGGTTCACTGCCGAAATAGCTCAGTTGGGAGAGCGTTAGACTGAAGATCTAAAGGTCCCTGGTTCGATCCCGGGTTTCGGCATTTTGATGCGGTGGATGACAAATTAATGGCATTTCTTTCTCAAGTGGCCATGGAATATTTCGTCTTGTATCTGCCCACAAACCATTTTGTTGGTCGACAATTCAATCAAATGTAGGTGGTCAATGCTATGGTCACCATATATGTATTGGCCTTGTTTTAGAATGGCGGCGGGCCATATAGCAAACTTATGAGACTCATAATGGTATAGCATGGCATAGCATGACCCCCCCCCATTACTTGAATAATGCACTCCTATGTCCTTACCTATATCACTTCGCTGTTGTACTTGTAATGTATCCTTCCTGAACAGCTACTACTTTACTCAGATGTGGGCCTAACACTTGTTTCTTTTTGAAGATGTTGTGGTTTCTTTCTTTTGACAAATGTAGTTATTGTAAATCGCTAAATGCCCTTAATTAATTAAATGTAATGGTCCATCTTTGTTAAGTGTCACAGACATCATGTTCATTCAATTCTGTGGTAATTCAATCTGGCTATTTGGAAAGTATTTCATTGTTTGTGCATCAATCTGAGGGTGACCTTAGACTTGTCAGTTAATATATGTGCCCTTTTTTCCATATTTTATATTGATGTGGTCGTGTTATTCACATTTTTATGAACAAGGCTCTGCATTACAACCAGCAATAGACCTCTTACAGGTTATCCTTGGTTGAAATGTTTATTTGAAACCTGTAAATAAAACATGCACCGATTTGAAGCATTTCTTTAAAATAAATGCAATTTTAATTTTTTTTATTACACATACAAAACCATATGTCGCATTCCCTTTAATTGTATACTCCTTGTATTGTTAGGCTGTATTTTTAGGTTTATGAATTAAACAAATGAAGGAAAAACAACATATTTTTAGCTTCTCTCTGTTGCACTGTGTTCTCTTCTGCCTTCTCTGTGGTTTTGAATGCTCTGTAATAGCAGCATGAAATCAGTTTCACTGATAGACTTTGGATGGGGGTTAGTTAGTAGGCTCGATGTTGTTGTCTGTCCCACAGAGAAGAATTTCTACTCAGCCCCACCCACATTCCTCTGTGCCAAACTGTGGCATTCAGTCTGGACTCCTGTGGGGCAATTAAAATGACATGCTTTAAAATGCAGCGTGGACCCGAGTTGCATAGTGCCAATTATCAGTCCTCTAATCTGCTTTTTAGCCCAGCTGCTTTTTAAACTGTAATTTGACTGTGTCTGCGATAAAAAAAACAGTTTTTAAAGTGCTATAAAGCCAGCATGACTCTGGAATTTGAAAAAACATCACATAGCTATATGCAATAAGGATTGTTTTATTTCTAAGTATTTAAAACAAATACAAAATACGCCACTGAAAACCATATAGGCCTACATGTCTGCTGATTAGCGCCATTAATCAACTCAGTCTATCTGTCTGCAGGGGGATTAATGCGCGAGCTGATAAAAAAGAGGCCTGTTGGTAAAAGCAGACGTCATATCGCCGTCAATACGTCACTGCTGACATTTCTGGTACCAATGGTCGTTTATGTAAAAGATGTCTCACTCAACACGATAATAATAAGACCTCTCAGTCTAAAAGGGATGTGGGGTCTGTAATTAAAACACTGTAAATATAAATAATTTTACAAAGGTTTGTTTGTTTGTCTGTTGCTAAGATACATGAAAAACGTATTGATACGTTTAGAAATGACCAGCATTTTTGTTTATTTGCTTGTTTTGTTTGTTATTGTGCTTCGATCCAGTATATTGTGTTTGTTTTGGCCTTTATCAGGTGTCACTTATAGGCCTGTACGTCGATTGTTGTGAATGCAGCCACGTTTGACTTCTCAAAAATGCCTTGTACACCGTAATCATCATGCTATGTAACTAATAGTGTTATTTTGAAAATAACAGTGATGATTCGTGGTGTCGTGTTTACTTTTTCCGGCGGAGTGAGACCTCTGACTCTCCTCCTCCTCTCTGTGAGGGAGGGGCGTTGTGTAACGGCTGGACTTCTGCGCAGCCATGACTTGGTCCCCGCCCTAATTTCTTTAAATACCCACCACCACGGTGAGTCGTTACATGGGTAATCAAACGGGGAGGTGGGGACATTAGTCTGTTTTGGTTTTTCTTTAAAGCAACGTACTACTTTCAGCTGTTAGTTTGTGTTTGACTTGTAACATGGAGCTGGACAGGCGACTGCTGCTGGCCCACTGTACGGCCCACGCCCTGTCGGTGCTGGCGGGCTTGCTGGTGGTCGTTCCCATGGCTCTCAACGGCTCCGCTTTCAAAGGCCGCTGCGCGCTTTTCTCCACCGGCTACTGGAGGACGGAGGACCGGGAAGAGCTGACGGAGACGCCTCACCTGGTGGTCCAGCAGTGGGGCCCGCCGGCAGCCTGCCAGTTCGCCACATTTGTCGGTATTTTCACGGTGCTGTACGGTGCGGCGCAGGGATGGAGGTGCCTCTTCTATCTACACGGACGACATGATGAGTGAGTCCGACACGGATAACTGCAGTAGCACACTGACCTGATTCTTGTTCCCCATCAAAGTAAATAACATTAGCCCCACCTTTACCAGCTGCAACCTTAGTAGTTACACACACATGTCGGTGGAACCATTACTGTATAATTTATACTATTATGTACTGAGATATCATGTAATGAGCATTTATTTGAGTGAGATTTTAAATGCACGACTTTTACTACAATGTAATATTTCTGCATTTACATAAGCTACATTTCTGAGTACACTAGCTCCAGAGCAGTTGCAGTAGAAGCAGTTGAATGGTAGTCGTAGAGGATAAAGTGCTGTTTTAAGTACATTCTACTAGCTGGAAAGGTCTTTATTAACTGTAATAACAGCACTTACCTGCAAAATAACATTTTGCTACTAATTAATGTACATGTATACACTAAATGCAAGTATGTAGGCATTCAAAAAAAGAGTTATGGTAATTTCTTCATGACAGTTAAAGTGCGTAATGGAGCTCCAGCGATTAATCGTGTAAATGAGATGAAAATAAATTGTTATAAAGTGCATGTTAATATTTCTTTGAGCCCAAGATGCTGTCTTATGAAGCCTTGTCTGAACAAACGGTCCAAAACCAAATGAAATTTATTGGCATAAATTATATTCAGTATTCAACATAGGTGGTAGTTAATTTTATGGTGATTGATTAACTGATTAATCATTCTAGGTGTCTACCCACATACCCAATACGTAACATTTAATCTATGTTTATAACAAAATAAGTGCATGTCTGATGGCTGTCTGTTTGTGTGTTTCTGCTCAGCACCCTATTTTCGTCCTTCCTGACGGTTCTGCTGAGTGTCTGTGTGCTCTTCCTGTCTGGAGGGGCCAGTGTTATCTTGTCCCTGGGACTCGTTTCCTGGTGTGACACCGTGACCAATCACAACTTACAGCCATACAGGTACGTTGTCTGGTGGTGGAACGTCCTGTATGTAAACATGGTGATCTTTTAGTCAAGAGTCCGTTTAAAACAAGAAAGGTGTCCTGTCCTGAACATACTGATATCAAACCCTAACCTTTGTTTGTGTACAGCTGCGCTGAGTCCCAGTCTGTTCCACTTTACCTTGATGTGGACACCTCCTCTTTCTACACTGAGCTCAGTCTGGCACAGGTACGAGTGCTCACAAGTGCACACAAATAACCTACACCTTCACACACATTATAGACAACACATAGCAAAAGTAACACTTTTAGATTTAGCCTCTCGACCAGTCAATGTCCAGTATTTTCGCAAAGGGGGTTTCTGCATTATTTCTTCCTTGGCAATGCATGTGTGCAAATACATTTCCAGTAAAGGATGACATGAGTTGACCTTTTTAAGTTTTTACTGGAAGCTGTTGTGAAATTGTAAATATATAATAGTAAAATGCAGCAAACAGTAAATAAGAATTAGTACCATAATTAATATGATATATGCTCTCATATGCTTTTAAAAAGCACATCCATACACAGAACATAGATAGATAGAGTGTAAGGCTGTTACAATCACTTATTCATATTATTCACTTTCTAAAGTCATTTTCCCTTGATCCAGAAGCTGTTGATTTTTCATGGTTATCAAAGAAATATACCAAAGTAAGAATCTCTGTCAGCTGACCTACAACAACCTTTACAGCTGTTAATGTCATCCACACTGGTTTTTGTGATGGAGACGAGGAGTCTGGCAGGCGAGCCGAGGCTTGATCCATTATCAGTCACCTCTTATCCTATTAAGGATTGTGGGAGAACGAGCAGGGGGAAAAACAAGGGGGGAGGGAAAGCAGAGGTCCTGACATCTACACACAGACACACATCAGCATCCAAAGTCTCCATGCTTACATTATATAAGTTTGACTGCAAGCTTAATCAATCAGACGTGTGTCCTCAGGTGTCTCTGTGGGGCGTGACGGCTCTGTGGCTGACTCAGTCCATCCTGGCCTTCCTGCGGCTCTACCACTCTCACAGCCAGCACATCAGCAGGCCGTGTCGTCCTCGAGAGAAGGAGCTGCTGCTCGGACACAGTCCGTCTGACAGCGGCTCCCCGACACCTCAAAATCCTCCAGCAACACCCACCATCTTTGTCTAATAGAGAGAGTATGGGGTACAAAGCAGATAATTCGCTTAAATCTGCCGTCTAAATTCAATTTTAAATTATAATCCACAATGTCTACATTTCCCACTCCTGCATGTAGAGTATGGATATGCCAGTATGCATTTTATGTTGATATAATTCATCATCTTATATAACCTGACCTATAAATGGGTGTATGTGTCAGCTGATAAGCAACAAGACATGCCAAAGATATGTTTCAACATATTTAGAAACAGTGTCTCCATTGTAACGTTTGTCCTCCAGAGAGCACTGACAAGTTTATTTTTACCATCAGGCTATATTATATAATGATACGTTATTTGAGCAGGGCCAACATCACTTACATTACATGACACTGCCATCCCAGTTGGCCGTGTCTCACTGAAGCACCACAACCAAGTAAATACAGTTCGTGCCTCTTGTATTTATTACATTTGAGTCAGGACTAAGCATCTTTTTTTCTAAAGGGAACAAATCAAATTTCCCAAATCCTTAAATGTTCAGTTTGCTTCATGACAAGGATAGTCGTTTCTTTGTCTAGATAGCTGCAACGTATGCAGTGTTCAAATCATATAATTTAGAGTGTAATCAGGAGCGACCGAAGAAGACATTTTTTTTGTTAGCCTCAATCAATCCCCCTTGGAAAAAATAACTGGTATCAACTGTTGGAAAGCTGCAAAGCCACCATCAGTTAAAATAATTAAATTGATCTGGAAATGCCCCCGAACAGCATTAAGTTGGAAAACAAGTTTCTAGATTTTTCAAAGTTATGGACAAATTATTTTTTATCTCTTAACTCTGACAAAAGGGATTTTACTGAATAAAAAAGAGACACTCATCAGAATAGTTTGTAGTATGTAAGCAGATGCATTCAGTGATCTAATAACCACAGTGTTACTTAGAAACTAATAATTATATTTGTCTTTCGACCTTGACTTTGTGAATCAATGCATTGGCGTTTATTCGCATCACTTCTGACGCCACAGGAAACCCAATGGTGTTTTTATTGCAGCCTGTTTTGAATCGATTTAATATGCACGGTTGTTTACATTTCAGCTGGAACCTGATGCTTTGCACAGTTGTGTCCTCATCAGGGAGAATACACTTTGTTGACTGTTTTGAGTGTAATATTCAAATGTAGCACTGAGGCGCTTTTATTGTGAAGCATGTGGCGAGAATGTGACAGAGCCACGAAGTACCAGGCTCACTGGGTGAGCATGACCCCAATGTTCTGTTGTGTAACAGAAAAATCACTGCTGACTGTCTCTCTTCTTGTGACGATTTCTATCATGATGCTGTTTGTGTGGAAGCAGCCACTTGCTGAAGTCGCAGAGTCTGTAGTGTGTAAATAGGAGGTCAAGATTTAATGATCTGTGATCATTTGTGCAGAGCCCAGACGGGTTAGTGGAGAGTTTTCTGACTTTTCAAGAGGAACGATCCAAAGTTGTTTGTCAACTTCCCTCCTGCTGTCATTGACCCGAGTGGTTGTAATGACACACAGACAGCGGAGCAAGAAATCTGAAGTAAAGAGAGATGAGACAGCAATGTCATTTACTACTTGTAATATATGAAATGTTTTTGTATTATAATTGACCTTGGTCTTGCTTTTTACCTCTTATACCTGTTTGTGCTCACAGTTGTGTTTATTTGCATTTGTCTTGTTTGTTGAAAATAAAACGCCTCCCGTTATGAAAGAACGTTGTCTCACCTCATACAATACATCCATATTAATAAAATACAATACCTTTGGCTTTTTTTCTGAAGTTCCCACTAAAGGCATTCTGTGACACATTTAATTTATTTTGCCTTTTATAAAGAAACATTAATGGACCAAATATACAGCAGATTCGGTCATATGTTCATACATAATGAGAGTATGTTTACTGTATGTTAAGGGTTACTTTCCTAATGCTCACAGAAAGCGTATATCTTTACACCTGATGGCACACCACTCGTCGTCCTTGGTGACTTCAACATCCACCCGGGAAAGCTGCATTCATCTGAATTCATAGACTTCTTTTCCGCATTTGACCTTACACTGTCCCCCTCTCCACCAACTCACCGGGCCGGGAACCAACTTGACCTTGTCTTCACAAGATCCTGTGGCATCTCGGGACTCTCTATTACCCCGCTCACCGTGTCCGACCACCACTTTGTGACTTTCTCCATCCCCATGAAGCCCACCTCATCCCTCCACTCTACGCCTCGAATGGTCACCAGCCGCCGCAACCTGAAATCCCTCACTCCCTCCGCTCTCTCCTCCACTGTTATCTCCTCGCTTACATCCTCGGAACAGTTCTCCTTAATGCCTACAGAGGAAGCCTCCTCCATACTGATGTCCTCACTCTCCTCTTCTTTGGACACTCTCTGTCCCCCAATCTCACGACCGGCACGATCATCTCCCCCCCCTCCCTGGCTGTCTGAACCTCTGCGAACCAACAGATCATTGTTGCGAGCGTCTGAGAGAAAATGGAAGAAATCGGGACAGCACGAGGACCTTGCTCACTACCACCTCCTCCTCTCTGACTTCACCTCAACTGTTTCGGCAGCCAAATCTGCCTTCAACCTGGCTAAGATCAACTCTTCTGCCTACAACCCCAGGAAACTCTTCTCCGTGTTCTCTTCCCTCCTCACCCCTCCTGCCCCTACCCCCCCTTCCTCCCTTACTGCCGATGACTTTGCAACTTACTTTACCAAGAAAGTACATGACATCAGCTCCTAATTCACGCCTATTCCCTCCCAGAAGACATCTCCCCCAACTCTCAACTCGGATGGTCTTACCAGCTTTAGCCCCCTCACCTCTGAGGACGTCCACGCACTTGTTACATCTAACCGCGCCACCACCTGCTCCCTTGACCCGATTCCCTCCTCTCTTCTCCAGGACATCTCACACGACATCTTGCCATTCCTCACCACCCTGATCAACTCCTCCCTCACCTCAGGTGTCATTCCAGCGGATTTTAAGACCGCTATCGTGAAGCCTCTCCTTAAAAAACCCACCCTAGACGCTACTGACATCCAAAGCTACAGACCTGTATCTCTTCTTTCATTCCTCTCTAAAACCTTGGAACGTGCCGCCTACAACCAACTGTCATCCTATCTCTCGCGGAACAACCTCCTAGACCCTAATCAATCAGGATTCAGGACTGCTCACTCCACTGAGACGGCCCTCCTCACAGTGACCGAGTCCCTGCGAGACGCCAGAGCCTCGCCCCACTCCTCCGTTCTCATTCTCCTCGACCTATCTGCTGCATTCGACACAGTCAACCACCAAATCCTCCTCTCCACTCTGGCTGAACTTGGCATAACTGACTGTGCTCTCACCTGGTTTACATCATACCTGACATACCGCACCTTCCAGGTCACATGGAATGGCTCTATGTCCAAACCCTGCTCTCTGGACACGGGCGTCCCTCAAGGCTCAGTATTAGGACCGCTTCTGTTCTCACTATACACCAGATCACTAGGTTCTGTTATCACATCGCATGGATTCTCCTACCATTGCTACGCAGATGACACCTAGCTGTTCCTCTCTTTTCCCCCGTCCTCTGACGCTCACATTGCAACTCGCATCTCGAACTGTCTGGCTGACATCTCTGTCTGGACAACTGCACATCACCTCAAGCTCAACCTGAACAAAACCGAACTCCTCTTCATCCCAGGGAAAGACTGCCCTCGCATGGACCTGTCGGTCACTGTCGAGGGCATCACAGTATTACCTTCCTCAACTGTGAGGAACCTGGGTGTAATCCTCGATGACCAACTATCCTGCACCCCCAACATCACTGCTGTGGCCCGATCCTGCAGATTCGCCCTCTACAATATCCGCAGGATTCGGACCTTCCTCACAAAGGATGCAACGCAGCTCTTGGTCCAAGCACTGGTCATCTCCCGCCTTGACTACTGCAACTCTCTCCTGGCCGGACTCCCGGCCTCTGCGATCAAACCATTACAGCGTATCCAGAATGCCGCAGCACGCCTTATCTTCAATCTACCCAAATTCTCCCACGTGACCCCCCTCCTCCGTGACCTCCACTGGCTCCCTGTTGCAGCACGCATCCAATTCAAGACGATGACACTGGCCTTCAGGGCCATCAATGGAACGGCACCCTTCTACCTTCAAACACTGGTCAAACCTCATGCCCCGAAGCGAGCACTTCGCTCCTCTACTTCAGCTGGCCGGCTGGTACCACCATCGCTGAAATCAAACAAATGTCGCTCAGCAAAGTCCAGACTCTTCTCCGTTCTGGCGCCTCAGTGGTGGAACCAACTCCCGACCAATGTCAGGACAGCAGAGTCATTTGCCATCTTCCGAAAAAGGCTCAAGACTCACCTGTTCAGACTTCACCTTGACTCTACATAGCATGACCCACTAGCACCCTCCCTCGACACCCCCCCCCCCCCCCAAAAAAAACAAAAAAAAAACAAAAACAAAAAAAAAAAACCTTACCTATAGCACTCTGATCTTAGCACTGTTGCTCTTGAAGTACTACTTTACTCAGATGAGGACCTAACACTTGTTCTATTTTTAGCTCTTACTGCATCGGCAATGATACGTCGTGGTTTCTTTGTTTCCTTCTTTTGACAAATGTACTTATTGTAAGTCGCTTTGGACAAAAGCGTCTGCTAAATGACCTAAATGTAAATGTAAATGTAAATGATACTTAAAGTACATTTAGCAGAACTTTTGTACTCATTGAAGTAGGAATCTGAATGCAGGACTCTTGCATGTAACAAAGTATTTGGTAATTTTACTTAAATAAAAGACCCGGAATCTCCAAAGACTGTCACTGACGAACTGAATCAGTCTTCATCATTAAAGTTGTCTTTACATTTCAACCAACAGCAGTGGCGGCATGTAACTAAGTATATTTATTCAAGTACTGTACTTAACTACCAATTCGAGTTACTTGTACTTTATTTAAGTTGTTCCATACATTTCCATTGATGCAACTTCACAAATCCCTACATCTCAGAGGTAAATATTTTACTTTTTAACTCCATTTCCTGGACCCCTTGTATCGTGAGACTATGACACGACCATGTAATTCTTTCGCCAAAGTAAAAGAATGAGTGCTTTTACTCTTAATAGTGAGTTTGGCCGATAACACTGACATTATTTCACTTTGAATGCTGAATATTTAATTCTAGAAGAGTATAGTCACATAGTGTTTCACTTATGTAAAGAATCTGTATATTGCTGAACAATCGATTTGGTTGTCCCTAGGTTTAGTACCGCTTCTAACCGTTTGGTGGCAGCAAGGGCCGCAGCAGCCATCTAGTCTGGCACAAATTCGAAGCAAAAAGAAGTAAAGAGCCAATCACAAAGCAGGGCACCATATTGAACTGATGTTTTGATCCGCACAGCTGCTCTTCTCCTAGAGTTTACTTTGAGACCGTTGTTGTTCCAACTCGAATAAAAAAAGTTGTACTCACTCGGTAGAAATGAAACTAACGGACATGAAGAAGTTGAAAGTGGCCGAGCTGCGGTCCAGACTTAAAGAACTCGGCTTGGACGGCAAAGGACTGAAGGCTGAGCTGTTGGGCAGGCTGTGGTCCGCGTTAGAGGCAGGACGAGGTGGGAGAGACGGCGGCGAAGAGGCCATACTACAGAATGACAGCTCGCTGACACCTTCTGCACCGGCGGAGACGTTTAGGAGAGAGGTTTACGATCCGCCCTTATCGCCTCCGGGAGCTGATGTTACTGAGCGATGTACACCGGACTGTACCCGAGAGTACATGGACACCGCGACACAGACAGAGAGCGATACCGGTGTGAGACCTCCACCACACGGCTCTGACGGCGTTTCAACACTACGAGGAGACTCCCGGTGTGTTTCAGACTGTGAACCAGTGTGCCAAGCGGAGGAGAGGGAGGTTGAAATGCAGCAAGGAGGTGCAGAGGACCCCGGTGAGGACCGGAGAGCTCCGTCATCAGAGAAGACGGGCAGAGGAAGAGCTTTCTACGAGTTCAAGGAGGAGATGCGATATAAGAGGTGACGTAAGCTAGATTCTAGTTAGACGTTTTGTAAAGAAGCATTTAAAATCTTTAGACTCAGTCCAAATTAACACGTTAAGTGTAAATTGAGATTATATTACAGGTGTTTCAGAACTACACAAGTTAGTCAAGTGTTATTGTAATACGTTTTAAGAGGGGCAAAGGTCGAGAGTGCAATTTTAAAATACTTGTACTTTATTTGATCATTTCTATTTTACGTAACTAAGAAATATAGGTTTTGTACATGTACACTTATTCAGAAATACACAACTACTATTGCTGATGCTTTAATAAACTGTACTTTTACTTTAATTCTGCATGATATATGATATGATGGGGACAAAGTAACAGGGTTTGTATTGAGACATAGCAAAACATCTGTCTCTCTCCTCTCAAACCAGGGCCAAATCCCCACAACCTCAAGTGGACGGAGAGGAGACGAGGGAGGAAGATGAAGATCAAGTCAGATTAGATCCATGTAAGTCTTTGTGACGACACACACCACCTTTCTGGTGAAGGAACAGGAAACAATCATATAGTAACAGTGTTTTATGTGATAAGTCACAAGCCATGTTGGATCCAGGATTTTCTGTTGTCCTCACAGATGACAGTCACCTCCACTTCGAGGTGGGTCCTGATGGTGCATGCGGTCAGCCGCGGTTCTGGGCTCGATTCCCGTCGCTGTGGTCAGGATGCAGGGTCACCCACGGGGTGCTGAGGGGCAGGGTGGGCTTTGAAGTGAGGCTGGAGAGGAAGTTGTTGACGACTCAGCTGCAGGAACAAGAAGACATGGAACCTTGCGGCCTGAGAGTAGGCTGGTCTATGGCCAACACCTCTTTACTGCTGGGTAAGAATTTGCTCCATTATTAGATTAATTTCAGGAGAACTGATTTAAACTGAGGCACTTTTGTGGAGATGTGGTTATTGTTGTTAAGATCACTCTCTTCTTTCTCCCTCTGGCTATCTAACTGTCTCATACCAGGTGAAGATGACTTCTCTTTTGCTTATGATGGCTGTGGTAAAAAGGTGTCGGGTGGGAAGGAGGAAGAGTTTGGAGAACTCTTCTCAGAGGGAGACATCATTGGATGCTATGCTGTAAGCGACACATCTCTCTTCAATTCTCCCTCTATTTGGATTCTTTGACACTTAACTTGCTCTTTGTTGTCTTGTCGCACCAAGATCTGTCTTTTCAGAGTTAGTGGATGTTTCATTTTTTCTAATCCCAACTTTTTGTATATGCGTCATGTTTACACATGCACATCGACAGTGCTTCTCCGCAGATGGTGCTGTTGAGCTGACTTTCCATAAGAATGGTCGTTTCCTGGGCGAGGCCTTTTCCCTGGAGGCCTCTGTGCTGCTGGGTCGTCCACTGTTCCCTCATGTCCTCTGTAAGAGCTGTTCAGTAAGATTCCTCCTGGACCCAACAGCTCCTCCATGGTACCCCGGCCCTCCAGGGTTCACACCGCTGGCGGCTCTTTCTGCTGGGCAGAGGGTGCGCACCACGTTGCCTCCAACCCTCAAAGCACAATGTGAGGTGAGAGACGCAATCTGGGTCAAAGCATATGAATGTGTATGATGGAAAGGCTGAATGCAGACTTAACATTGGAAGGACCAACAGACATAAATGATATAAAAGGAGACATTACAAGTTGGTACATTAATCTGTCTCTTTTCTCCCTACAGTTGTTGTTGATGGTTGGTCTTCCAGGTTCTGGGAAAAGCCACTGGGCCAGGACTCACATAAAGCAGCACCCTGAGAAACAGTACAAGCTGCTGGGCACTGAGGAGCTGCTGGCATGTATGATTGTCAGTCAAAACTTCAGTCTTCACTCTCGTGCTTTATATTCACATTCAAAGATGATGTTCAAGTTCTGACCGACTGGTCCAAAAATATTCAATCTGTATGTTTGTGTGTGTTTGTGCAGCGTGGTGGACGGAGAGACAGCAGGCTTCAGCAGGCCTCTCAGTGTGTAACTGATTTGATCAAGGTGGCTGCTCAGACTCCTGGAAACTACATCTTTGACCAGGTCATTTTTCACTTCACTTTCACTCTAAAGACAAGAGAAATACTTTTTTTTCTCACTATTTGGTAGTGTTACAAAGTGCTCAAAGAGTCATTTTAGGCAAAAGCATGTGTAATTGAATTATTCACTGAAGTATGCTTGGGCATGACAGTACTTGGACTTATTTGCCTTCCTCATCTCTTTTAAAATATTCTCTCTGTCAAATCTCTCCAGTGCAACATCCTCTTTTCTGCACGACGTTACAAGCTGCAGCTGTTCACCGGCTTCAGGCGCCGCGTGGTGGTGGTCTTTCCCTCAGCAGATGAGTGGAAAAGACGACTGTCTCAGCACCAGATGAGCAATGGGGAGGAGATCCCTGAGACCGCGCTGCTCAAACTCCAAGGTCTGACTTGTGCACATTTTATAAGAAGCGTTACATCTAAGTGACTGCAGAGTCATATGAAGGGGTCCAATGCAGACCGAACATCACATGCACATGGTTTCCGTCATGCTTCCCTCTGCAATTTAAACTCTCCTTCTGGTCTCCAGTGAGCTGCAGTCTTCCAGAGCCACAGAGCAACTTGCTGGAGGAGCTACAGTACGTAGAGCTGCCTCAGGAACAGGCACAGATGCTCCTGCAGGAGTATAGCGATGAGGCTCGCAGACTGCTGCCCCCCATCCCTAAACAGGAGAAGAAGAAACCCAGACACCACAAGAAAAGACCCTACCCTCACGGCCTTCCAGCCTCACGCAAGAGCCAATGGACTGGACATCATGGTCAGCATGTGGAATGATGGGTAGCATGTTGAGAGACCTCATATATTACAATATTAGTTAATTTCTCCCTGGTCTTTGTAGGGAACGGCTCGAGACTCAACGTGCACCCATGGAGGCAGCAGCAGAGATATGTGAGTGTTACGTAATGCTCTTTTTAAGATTTCACAATAAACCACACCTCATTGTCTTTTTATGTGATTTACATTTCAGTGGAGTGTGCCTTATCATCAGGACCAGGGCTACTACTCCCGAGACGCTGGTTACCATGGCTACGAGGGTTACTGGTGAAGAAATGGAAAGTGCTGCACAATCTGTGTTTACAAAGACAATCGTTCTCCTGATGTCGTTTGATTGTTAAAAAAAAAGAGAGCTACTACATCAACAAGTAGTATTAGAAAGAACTACAGTACATGTTGCACTCGCTGCTTTAACCAGTCAAAGAAAATCAGCGTTCTACTATTTAATCATTTTACTGCCGACAACCAGGTAACTTTTTTGGATTTTTATTCAAATGTTTTTAAAAATTTAACCATGTTTTTACTGTGCAGTGTAAAATGACAAAAAACATATAATATTTTGTACATTTTTTACACCAGTGTTGGTCAGATAGTCCTCAAACTCAAAGAGTAATAAAGCTCACAACTGTTGTTGATCTGTTTGTTGATTGTTGTCATTTGATCATCTGGCGTCATTTTCTGATTTGATCATCTGAGCGTCGAGTCGTCCACTCTGACCTCGCTCGCCGTCCGGCTCCACCGTCTGATAAAGCAGCACGGCTCCTTTAGCTGATGGACACAACTGTGACCACAGAGGGCTGCTTCTGTCTAGCCGCAACACCTCCTACAACATTCAGGAACGACAAATGCAGACTTCTGTATCTACATCTTATTACATACCGAACTCTGCTTCTAACGCAACTGCCAAAACAAGAAAACTCATTCTTTAGTTGCCATTCCGGAAATTCTACAACTGTATGTATGTATGTATAACTCACTGTTCTGCTGAGGAAGACGATGTCGGTGGACTCATGAGCCTCTGCTCCTCCTTTCCAGTACAATTTTCTGACCTCATCAGATGTCAACGAGCAACTGAGGACAACGATAACTGACTACATTATCCTTTTAAAGGCTTTTTTTGAGGCAAACTTGAATAATTCCAAATCAAAACAGACTGAATGAGTACCTGACGTAGAACTCAGCACTTGGTCTGCCAGCACTGGTGTGGTTCAAGGCGACCCCCAACAGGACCGGTTCTCCGAGGGAGCTCAGAGGAATATTAACCTGCTAGCAGACAGGGGGACGACAGGATGAAGGCATTGAGAGATTACTGCTATGTCAATTGTGGATATTGTTTTATACGGTCTAATTTTAAAGATGCTATCACCACTTAATATTCTACACTTCTAAACCTGTCTTTTATCTGCAGATATATTCTTTTATCACTGATGGACATAACCATCATCGTATTTATAGAGCACTTTTCAAAAGTTTTTAAAAATAGCGGACAAAACAGTTTAAAGGTATAACATGTGACTGTTATTTGTCAGTAGCTGTTTGAAAACATAACTTTCAAAGTTGGACACTCCTATCTTAACGGGAGTGAAAATGATTTATTCATCAACAGATCATCAGGATATAAAGGAGCATTTAAAAGCTCTGCAATTATTTTATGGGACTGTGGAAATCCAGCTTTTTGTTTGTATTCTATGAAGTCATCCTCAATCCCAACAGTGAAGAAACTCCCCCCCACCTCGTCTCTGATCTCGGCGCACACGGACGAGAAGAGCTCTGAAACGACTGGCCTCGGCTGCATCATGTCGACGCTGATCTGCTCCTCACATACTGTCTGGCCCAGACGCTCACACACCACCTGAAGAAGGGCTGCAATGGTGTAAATAACACGTTGAGCATATCTGAATGACACTTCATTCACTTAATTGACCTGACCTTTGGCTCTGGGTGACCTCCGGGGATGTCCAGGAGACCCCCTGCCTCTGCCACCCTCTGGCTCCTCCTGATCAACACCACCTGACCATCGTTTGTACACAGGACGCCGCCCACACCCAGAGGCTGAGCCAGCAGTGCCAGAGGATCACCGAACGCCACTTCTCCATGCCGACGTAGCTCTGCCACTCCACACGACCAGTTTGTCCCCAGGTAATCTTTGTAGCATGTAAGGCCTAGTCTCAGAGTGAGGAGTGGTCCGGTCTCCTGATCATCTGGGCTTCTGGACGGACTGAAAGTTGTGATGTTCTTAGATTCCCTGTGAGCAGAGGACGCTTGCGACAGTGCAAAGACACCATCTACGTTTTCTCTCTGATTCACAAAACTGTTTTGTTTGTCCAAACTGCTCTGAACAGCGCCACGCGATGACTCAGCAACGCCCAAATTCTCCTCCATCGTTTGTTGTAGCTTCACTTCCTGTTCCTTTGTAAGGTCTAAGAAGGGACCGTGAGGCAGACTAGTGCAGGGCGGGTGTTTAGGAGAAATGGAGGACGATGAAGCCAAGCAGAAAGAGTGCAGTCTGAATTTGGACCCGTTGAAAAGCCACGGCTCCTTGGACACCCGCTCTGTCCACACCTTATCTATCTGATGCTGCAGCGCCGGCTCTTTCTGCCTGTTGAATCTGGGAAGACGGAGAGGAAGCCACAGACAGAGACACACTCTTCAGTAAACAATCAGCCCATTGTCAAACTGCTATATTCACATAATTTATATATTTCAGAGTCCTGATTTAGGTTTCTACCTTTCAGAGAGCTCCACTTGTACCTGCGCCTGCAGCAGACCCCTCCAGGCTGCACAGTGCAGCAGCACAGACACCTCCGAGTCCATCACCTCTCACTGGGGTCAGACCATTGAAGTCCTCAGTCGTCTCTACACGCACACGGCTGCAGCTCTGTAAGAGTTTTTAACTGTTAATATTTCTATCAAGGAAACAAAATGAATCTGCAAACAAAACATAAGGATATAAAATAATTAATTTTCTAATACATTCAATTGTATGTTCAGCAATAGTTTGCATTCATAAATGTAAATTTGATAAAGTAAAACCCCTTCATGTTTTTAATAAGTTATATTAATTAAATAACTATATATCAAGACAATAAATTCAGCAAAAAATAAATAAAGCTCTTACAATCCTTGAGGCTGTGATCCCAATTACTGTATTTGTTAATTATGTTGCATTAACTGATTTAAAATATTAAGAAATACGTTTTTAATTTAGAGGGAAAACATCAATCATCATCAGCTGAGGTGTTTACTCGTAAACTGATTTAATCGATTATGAAGCTTCTTTTTTGAATTAGACTCTGTTCCAACTGTTCACTAAGAACTTCACTACGAACTACTTTCAATTCATCCCACCGCCGAGCACTGCCTCAAGGACAACTGACGAAAACAAATCACAATTTATCATGAGATTAGTGATACACTGATTGTGTTTAATTAGTGTAACGTTACTAAAGTAGCACCGACAACGATCATGTGTGAAATTGGGATAGAGGAAACGTTTAAATCGCAGTTGTTTTGATCTTACCTTCCTAGTTAGCAGTCAAGTGGAGCTTCTTCCTCTTTTTGAGACAGACGGCAAAATGCGCTCATCATCGCCACACAGTGGCCAAAGTGTGAACTACACCTATCCAACATATCATCATCAATGTTTTACTGACAGCTGTGTAAAATATAAATCACTGCTCACAATTAAAACGAAATGTAGACGAGTTATGTTGTTTTCAAGATGTACAGCTAAGAAGAATCTTGCATTTCACCTCCGTAGGTGAGCACGGCAACGACAGGGTTAAACTCTTGGGAAAACAAACGCGTGCATGGGGTGTGTTTGTGTTCGGTATTTTCCGGTCGTTATCAAAATAAGATTCCTGGACAATGCGTTGCAAGTTAATAGCATTTATCTGCTCAGTTTGGAAACTATATTTTAATACACAGTCCGACATGTCCCTATATGAGGCACGGTCTTTCACATAACACTGGATGGTGAGAACAAAAAGCTGTGCTTTATCACTGGATGGTGGCAACAAAAAACTGTGCTTTATTTTGAAGGGTAACTCTCCCACGTTCCGGTTTTATTGTAGCTAGCTTGATGCAGCTGAGTTTATTCAACGACCCACAGGACGACTGCTGAACTGTTATAAAACCGAGTCCTGCTGTGGTATGTCACGTTTATTTTTGTTATGTTCTGTCTCTGCAGCATTGTTCAACGTTTGTTCTTCATATATGACACAAGACCGCTAGTTAAAATATATCATTAGCAGCAAGCTAAACCCCAGCACAGAATAGCTGTGAGGCACAAACCCGACTAGCGTTAGCTCTGCTGCACAGGTAGCAGAACAGAGTGTCCCTATTGTAAACTCTTTCTTACGCTTTATTTAACAGTTCGTTACACACACACACACACACACACACACACACACACACACTGCAAACGACAGCAGTGCACCTAGTGGCGTATCTTACTAAAACAACCAAACTAGCATTAAAAAAGTATAAAGTAGCTTAGTTTGTATTGTGAACCAAGTCGCGTCTCAAAGTGAAGCCGAGCTGCGTGATACGGTTCAGCAGATGATAAGGTGCTAGGACCAGCTGCTAGTGTTGTTTGGTTGTTTGTCCCCAGTCAAAGAGATTTCACTCACCTCGTCCAGATCACGTGTCAACAGATGAGTGCAAGGTTGCTGACTGCATCATTTTCAATGGAAACACACATTGAAAGGTAAAGACAGGAAAACAGTCTCTATGCAACGTTAACCACTTTTCACCAGTGTATCAATTTATTCACAACTTTACTTGTTTTCGAGCTAAATAGTCGACAACACAGTAATTATACAGGATCAGGATCTTTCAGAAACATTTGCAATAGGTCAGCCTAGATATTAAAGCTGCATTAGTCGTTTTTGCTCATATGGTATCCTTAAGGTAAAGGCCAGATTTCAAGCAAAATATTTTAACTTCTTTTATAAATATTCATAAAACACCAGATTATGTCCTCAGCTAAAAGTTGATTCATAGATTTGTATGCTCAAAATGCAATTTAAATGCTGTGAGGTTTGGGTCTGAAGTCTGCCCAGGTAGTAGTTAATATCTTGGTTTAAAAGTGTTAAAGCTTCTCCTGCAATGTTTTTTGTGTCATTGACGGTGTTAACATCTGCTCTCTTTACACAGGTCGTCTTTGTGGAACTTCAGACATTTCCCATAATGCAGTTGGAAGCTCAGCTGCGTCTATGTCAAAGTTGTCTTTGGTGCTGCAAAAGCGGGCTGCGTCTCCTCTCCCAGAGCTATGCACACAGGTAGACGTTGTGTGTATGTTTGTGTGTGTTGAATTGAATCAGAATTACTGAAAACAACGTATTGATTTGTTTAAGCACTCTGCTTTGTATTGTGTTTGGTATTGAGTTATTTTCATCTCAACCACAGAAAAGCGGTGAACTACTACGATCTCCTGGGAGTAAAGTCTGATGCCACCTTGGAGGAAATAAAAAATGCATTTTTTGACAAATCTAAAAAGGTAAGGTGCCAATTTATTTGTAAGAAAATGTATCGCCACAAGAGGGCAGTCTTTCACAGCTTAGTTTCTACTTTTTAACTGTTCCCACAGTGAACTCACTGACTGTTTGTTTTCATGTTGTGGCTCCCAGTGTAAATAAGGATGTGCATGTGTATTTACATTTGGGTTTTGGCATAATTGAGGAGTAAGATAGCCCACCCGTTAGTGGAAAAATATGGTTGTTTGTGAAAACTATACATTGAATGCATTTGTGTCACACAGAAACATTTTTGTGTCTTGATGAAAATATCATGTCCAGATTAGCAAATGTCTGCACCAGAATGTATCTCCTGGTTCATTGTTTGGTTTGGTTTGGTACTTGCTATAACTGACCCATTTATCATGCAGCTGCACCCAGACAGTGATCCATCTAATCCCACACTGCACAGCCGGTTTGTGGAGCTGAACGAGGCCTACCGGGTGCTGAGCAAAGAGCCGAGCAGGAAGGAGTACAACTTCAAAATCCAACATCCATACAGTGGCGGCCAGGCCTTCGGATCTAGCTCCAGTCACACCAGCTACAGAGCCAGGTGGGGATCTGTCAGTTTGTGATTGCTATTAGTCTAACCTAACCTCACCATCCTCCTAATTATATCATTAACTATGTTCATGTGGGTGGATGTTCCACTGAGGCAAGAAGACGTGTTTTACCTTATAAACTGCTGCAGCAAAACTGAATGAAAAATTAATCTTTATACTTCCCTAAAGAAGGAAACCTACATTATTGACCAGAAATTTTCATTTATTTTTCGAGATACTCCTTAAAGGAGGTGCTGCATAGTTTGATGTTTCAGGTCTCGAAAATGTGTTTTCGCCATTGCACAGAGTTTTAACCAGACTTCACCAAACTGTGTTCTTGGGTTGTTTTTTGGTTTGCCACCAATCATGATTGCTCTTCCTACTTTACCATCAGTACTCATACCCAGGAGAACTTCCGTTACTGGGAGCAGTTTCATCAGTCTCGAACGCAGGAGATGACAGCAGAGGAGTCGCAGAGGAGGAGGAGGAGGAACTTCCGCCTGGTGGGCTACTGTTTCATCACTATGGTGCTCAGCGTCGGAGCCCACGTAGTCTTCTTCAGGTACAAAACCGTCACACGATGAGGAAGATACTTTTAAAGGGAAATCAGAAAGCATTTGAATGTTAGAAAGGCAGCACTATCCTTACAACAAACTCCCCACTGCTGTCCATCCGTGCTATTTGCTGACATCCCTCGCTGTTTTCTTTGCTGCACATTCACAGCCAGATGAATAGGATTGTATGTGAACATGTTTTGGTGCCATGTGTGTTGTGACCTTGTATTTGTTTTCACATACTGACTCAGTGCCATTGCTGTTTGTCAAGATTCACTTCTTTGTGTCTGAAGTGTTGTTATAACAGCTGTACAAAGTCGTTAAGACAAATGAGCATGCAGGCGCCTGCTGAGCGAGGAGTTTTTAGGTTAAGCAAACTTATCCTGCGGACGCTGTCTTGACACAGGTGTTTCTCCGACTCTTTCAGGAAACTTGAAGAAGTTCACAATAACTTCATGGACGAGAAAGATCGAGTCATCACAGAAATTTACAATGAATCCAAAGAGAGGGCTAGGTGAGTGCAGGCACTCCTTTAAATCAATATGAGTTTTTCTGCTGCTTGATGGCAAAATACAGTGGTCGCAGTAAATTTGGGGTCTTATGATCCTTGAATATGAAGTGTGAAGATGTCCTCTATGCTGTTTCCCCAGAGTCAACGGTTTTAAGAAACAGACAGAAATCCTGCGGCAGAAACATGCTGAGTTTCTGGAGAAATACAACATGCGCAACGACGGAGAGGACAAGTAGGAGAGTCTCCTGCTCTATGATGATGGAGTTTGAACTGCCAGCAGGTGGAAGGTGACATACTGGACGTGGTACTTGTTTTAGGATTTTAAAAGTTTTTAAAACATTTTAATTTAAAGGAAACATGTTGTGTTTGTCCTCCTGAGGACCTGAAGAAACAGAACACGGGTGTGATGTGAGAGGGTTTCATCTGGCCATAAGTCTTCATGACATAGGACTGGACCTGGTCCTTTATACTTACTATAGAATATTTGAAGTGATGTGACTGTCAAAAGGATCCAGCTACAGTCTGTACACAAACATTGTCCGGTATTTACAAGGAGCCATAATGAACACTGTTTGAACTGCTTCTAATGAAGTCACAGGAACATGGTATTTACTCTCCAGAGTCAAATGTTTGGATAATGGTTTCTTGGGATATCACTGTCAAACTCCTCATTGTTCCCTCTGTTCAGCCTGTGTGTTACTGTAGAAATGCAAAGCTGTGCGTAGTTAAAGGTCCTCAGTTTGTTAGAAACGGAGTAAGAGAAGAAGATAAATATTATGACTTAAAAAGAGTGACACTGTGCAATTTAAATATAGTCAAACTATTGTATTAATAACAAGACTATGAACATTGAATGGAAAGAAGTACACTGGTACATTTGCCTCCTATCCTCTCAGTTTTGAGATTTTAATAATTGTTGCCTTACCTATACCTTGAAGGGATGTCAGGGAAATGATTGAAATATCAACTTTTTTTTCATCAATCATTACTTCCTGTTTTTTTGTTGTTTTTTTTCTTTCTCATATGCTTCGGTTCTGGTGTTGTAATACAGAGAAGATTACAGACACTCCGTGTTTTTTTTTTTTTTTTGTTTCCTACCAACAAATTTAAGGTTATTTTGGAAATATATTGAAAGTAAATGAACCATTTCAGCATATCTTTCCTCAGTGAAATTAATTTCCAAGAGCTTCAGACAATCAGATGTAGACCGTTTTAATGAGCAACCACACAGAAGACTCAGTACCTTTGTAATTGGATAATTATTGATCTACCCTACGTCAGAATTCACAAGTTTATTTTCCATTATCTCAGGGAAAGTGACTTGGAACTGCTTCTTTCAACCTCTTATCTCAAATATGGAGCCACAGATATAGTTAACCGGAAAACAGACTTTTCAGATACAGTACATGGTGTGTTTATTGTTATATTTACATTCACACAGAAGCTCTAGTTGAGCTCTGGTTATGAAACAATTCATAAGAACATCCTGGCTACGCAACATTAGCTTGCTGCTGACATCATGGAAATGAGGCTTGGTTACAAGTTGATGTTTTTTTGTTTGTTTTTTAAAGAATACCTAAACAAGTGTGTACTGAACTTATGAAACAAGTGAACAGAACTATATGAACTGTGCTTTAAGAAGAGATGTGGCCGCTTTCCTTCTCTGCGTTCTTGTCACCAGCGGCCCCTGTCCCGAGAATTTGGCTGGAGATAACATATCCCTGCTTACAGACACCCTCACCCTCATGTGGTGTGAGTGCCCTGTCATAACCCAAACACACTATAATGACTGACATTCTGGCATGCCTCCACACACACACACACACACACACACACACACACTACACAGGAAAACCAGCTATGAGGACAGTTTTAATGGCCCTTTAGTTTACCGAGCTGCAGAGGTGAAGCCTGTCAGATCATGCTCTAACATAAAAATGTGCGTCTGACATTCATGCATCCTATTTATTATTTGGAAATCAGTAGATGGTGATATGAAGTGGAAAAATGAATCATTAATAGAAAAGTGGCCCTCAGACTTTTACACTGTACTGACTTATTTGATATTCTGTTCCATAACTAACCTTTGTGATCAATTTAAATGACATGAGTTGAAACTTAATATTCACTTTGTCCACAAAAATGACTGCGGTGGATAAATACTGAGTCCTTTTATTGTTTCCTTTTCCATGAAGCTGCATCAAATTGTTCTCAATACAAATTGATTTGCTGATCATTTTCTTGATTAATCCACTTGATCTACAAAGGCTTAGAAAATACTGCAGGATCCCCGTCACAGTTTTCAAGGTTACGTTACTTTTTTGTTGTTGTTGCTCATAATAATCAGATGGGCTCATAATAATCAGATGGGCAAATAATAGGCAAAATCGACTTATTGTATAGTTGAACAGTTTTTTCAGAGCTTTACTTTTCAGAATCCTTAATAGAATATAAGCCCAACCTAAACCCCCGAATGTGGTGAAATTATAGGGAGGACGTGACCTCGTGTCCTCAGTCGCATACAGCCCTGTTCCCCGCTTGCAAGGGGCCCCTGAAGGTCCCCTGACTCCCCCACCCCCCCTCCCCCCACACACCGGGACCGGCGGAGACGCTGCACCTGTATTCAGTGCGCCTGTCCCATTTGGAAAAAGTTGGCAGCGCAATGGTTACACTGCGTGCGTCTCAAGGGCAAAGGAAATGAGGAAACCGATCACAACAGCTAATGAAGCCTCCTGCCTCTCCAGACCTCTCCGTCTGTCTGCGGACTGCCCTGCTGCTCCATCGGCTCTGATGTAGCCGGGCTGCCATGTCAGTGGATGATGTTATTCAAGTCATATTCATAAGAGGTTAAAAAAAAAATAGACAGAAGATGCGCCTAGAGGGGGCAACGTCACATTTTCATTGGGAGCGACAGTGTGGAGAGACTGTGACCGAGCAGGGGAGCGGAATATGCGGCACTGTCCAGCTCTGCACGTCGGACTAAGTCGTCGGATCTTTACCGGACTAAACGGAGCTGGACGATGTGGGTTTTCTTTCAGCCACACAGAGGATTTTATGATCGCACCACGTTTCAGCGGGAATCTGAAAGATCCGCATGTCAAGCCGAGCCGGATCCCCATACTGGTTTAATGGGATCCGGACCAATAGACTGAACTAAAAATAAATATAGAGAGACGCCAGTCAAAGTTTAAACAAGTCTTGCTAATTAAATCTGGATTTGTAAGGTTTATTGTGCCACTATTAGATAGGCCTATTAAATCATTACCTGAGAGTGGCATATTTTGTGTCTGTATGTCAGAATTAATGGAGGGGGGGCGGTATTTTAGACAGCCTATTACAGCGTCTGACCAATTGAAATAATATTAACAAAAAAACTCTTCGTGTCAAGGTTGTGAACTCTTGGGAACTACTGATAGATTAGACGACCGTTTAGAGTCAAATGCAACAATATAAAGTTTGTATTCCAACGCCGAGGATGCCGCCCTGGGCGTCCTTTCAGGGAAGGGAGACGGGAGAATGAAAGCGGGCTTTCTGCGTCTTTAATCGGACACAGGCGGAGGAGCGAGACGGCCGGACAAGCCACTTTTATTTCTCCTTTTTTTTGGACTGGTCCAAAAATATTTTTTGCGTGCCCCTTGGACTCTGGCACAATGGGGATTATGCTTCAAGTTATTCTAGGAATGTTTCAATTCCTGCTGCTGACCAGAATACCGACGTCCCAAGCCAAGGTATGTACGGGCCTATATTTGACCCGAAAAGACTGCATGTCCGCTCAGCCTGCCGTCAGCTAGGGGCTCTGTGCGGTATGTTTCCAACTGGTATTGGTGGTCACTTGATGGACATACAGTAACATCCGTTTGCATGACTTTGGTGTGGTGGAGAACACGTGACTTTTGCTTTGTGGAAGTTATCCTCCCCTAGGTCAATGACACCTGTCACTTACGGTAAATGACAGGGGGTTTCACTAAAATATGCTCCATTACTTTATAACGAATGTTTGTCTCCTCTACATCATAATCCAGTGCCAGCCGCTTTCCAGTGAGGGACCATACAAACACGCTGTTATAAATAATTTACCAACGCTTTGTAGATCAGAAACTATTCAAAAGAACAATTGATGGGTTGCCAGGTTGTGTAAAATCCTCCTCCGGCATGTCTTTTGGTCTAGCTCACGAAAGCAGGACATATGGACAGAATTCAGTCGTTACTATAATGTTAACGAATGCATACTAGAAGCTTATGTTAAGGGAATAGTTCTCAGTTTGTGAAATGTGCTAATTCGCGCCGTTTTTACCGGGAGTTAGAATGGATTAGCTTACCACTCTGAGTTTAGGTAAAGAAACAGTCTGTTCTGTCCAAAATGCAACAAAATTTGCCTACTAGCACATCTAAAGACCACTGATTAACATATTTAATCTCGTTTACATAAAATAAGTGTAAATTACTGGCACAAAGTGTTGTTTTACTGGCACAAATTGTTGTTTGCTAGTAACTTCCCGGTGTCCCCACTGGTTGCCTAGCAACTAGTCTGACCAAGAAATAGTCCGGCAAATTAACATGTAATGTGTTAATAAATGAGCTTCAGGGTTACAGGTAGGCAGGTTTTTTTTAACAGTTGGACAGAGCTATGCTAGCTATTTCTGGTCTTTGCGCTCAACTAACTGGCTGCTAGCTTTGCTTTCATATTGAACAGGCATGAAAGGTTTCAATGTTCTCCTCCAACTCTGGGTTTAAAACATTTTTATAAAGAGAAACCCTATGATGTTTAGTTAGCACTGAAATCAAACAAATTGCATTTTATAAGCTAGAACAGGAGAATGCCTGATATTTTTTCTTGATAAATGACTTGAACAATTATTCCAAGAGCAACATTTTTGACTAATTGATTGACTTAACATTTTAGCTAACAGACATGTCACAGTGGCAGCCTACAGATACTTCTTTATGGAATTGAAGTTTTGCTTTGTGTAATTTTTAAAAGAGGTTGGGTATTATTATTATTATTAGTTATCATTAATGAGAAATGTTCATACTGACATTTCCCAAACACAGCAGCAGGCCCACAGGCATGGAGAGACCTGCCGATTCTTTATTTATGTCTAGAGGCTTGTATCAGGAACAGGCAGTTCTCTGCACTACTGTGGGATCCAGCACTGATTTTGTACTATTGTAGCCTAAGTTTTAGATGATACATCATCGTAGACGCTACATGACACACTTTAGTGTGACTCTTCACCTGCTCACAGCCTCTTTCTCTCACCCAGTGAGACTCTGCTTTCATGCCGTCAGCTTTACTGACAGATATTTAGGAAAAGGGTTCATTACCTTTCCTCCTGTAGTGATGAATCTTGGTAAGGGGGAGATGTTGTTAAGCTCCTGTATAGTAGGACACATCTGGCTCATCTGTACAATGTGGTCTGGGAGGGGCAGGGAGTTAGACGTGTTAGACAATAGACAGACCGCAAAACCAACCGCAGATGGCACTGGGCTGGAACTCAGGAGTGTGTGCGTGTGTCTGGCTGCCAGAAGGGGGTAATCTTATCCCCATCTCAAAGACTCATACAGAAAAGACACACTTTCTTAAGTTCATATCCTACCAGTCACAAAATGGCCTCAGTCCCAGCTTAACTCTGAATCAATGTGGGCCAAACCTGTGTGTGTGTGTGTGTGTGTGTGTGTGTACGCGTTTGTGCATGTGTATGTGTGGAGCAGTTAAAAGGGGGCAACTGAACAAAGTCTACATTCCCTTACAAGTGGCCTTGGTCTTCAGGTCCAATAGGTGTGTGTGTGTGTGTGTGTGTGTGTGTGTGTGTGTGTGTGTTTTTACAGAGCTATGGAATTCAGTTTCTCTTTCTGAGTGTTCTTTCAGTAGCATGAAGTATTTACTTCCTTTAAATGTCCAATATAATAATAATAATGTACTGAATCATCAGCTAAATGTACCCTGTTATAAGGAAAAATACTTCTTCTGCAGTAAAATGTCCCGTTACTGATATATTGTTCTGTATGACATTATTAGTTTGCCATTTTTATGTCATAAAAGGTCCAGGTGGAGCTTGATTTAACTAATTTATGCAAAGTGAGTGGTTCCCAACCTGGGGGTCGGGCCTCTCCATTGGGTCATAGGATAAATTTGAGAGGTCTCCAATCATTGGGAGAGGACAGAGGAGGTAACATTCTGTAACACAAATCTGTTTTCATTTTTCAAATCTTATTTGTGAAATTTGAGCCTCAAACAGTTATTTAATAAGATGTTTACTCCAACTACTCACTGTTTTTCTTTTTATAAAGCCAAACAACTTGGGGACCACTGGTTTAATATTTAATAAAATTTTAATGTAAAATCTTAATCTGCAAATTAGCAAGTAACTGTAGCTATTAAATAAATGGAGTCGAGTAAAAATACAATATTTGCCACTGAAATGTGGTGGGGTAGAATTATAAAGTAGCAGAAACAGAATTGCGTAAATTAATTAATGAATGTTTTCCCCTTCCAGAGATGTCTCTGGAGTCTCAAGTTCTGTTGATATTTCCAGTGGTAGATACTGTCACTATCTACCACTGCAAGGCGACTGAAAGTGTTTCAGTAGTCAGGTGATAGACTTGAGGGCAAAGGTAGCAGGTATAACTCGTTCAAAAATCCAGCAGCTCCAGCTTGAGAACATGGTTGCATTTTAGTAGTGAACGTAGATGTTATCAGTTACATGCTCAAATGGACTAATGGACTCCATCCCTCCAGGAAATATTTCAAAATAGATCCCAAAAAGAGGCATGTTTTATTCAGCTGTTATTACTGTAGGGCTGCTCTTACCCTGCTACACGTCACATGTATCTGTTTATCAGAGTTGTATCAGGTTTTCACTTTCTGCCTGTCATTTACAACCTTGAATTGTTGAGCCTGTCATATTCGGATGCCAGGTCTGAATATTGCGGTGTTCATTAACATGAAATACTTGCTGATATGTCCCACCAGCCTTTTTACAACAATGTCAAACAGAAGGTCATGGGTAGTAGCTCAATCGTTACATTACTGTTATGTAATGGTTAGTTCAGAAAAATAAATCTTAATTATTGATCAGTAGCAGCAGATATCTATCTGTAAAGTGAATGTTATTACATGTATTTTAAGTATAGTATTGTTTTTCTTCGATGATGACCCCCCCACCAAGTACCAATTTGTCAGCCTTTTGACATGTAGTAGTCCAAAGTGCAATGCTGCAATCTAACAGGTCAATTTGACCAGGAAAGCTCAAACTTATTTATATGGTGTTTTTCAGATGAGGTCATTACTTTTATTTCTCCCTCCAGCTTGCTCACTGGCGCCCAGCAGACTCCCCAAAATCCAGGGAAGGTCGAGAAGGTATTCTGTCCCTGTTTTCCTTTTTTACAAAGATCCCTTCACTGCTGCATGGACCTGACAGGGAGAAATACAATCATGACTGTACTTACTTATCTCCACCAGTGCGGCGGTGGTTGGAAGTTTATTCACGGAGCGGCTGTGAGCCTCGGGACACTCTCGTGGAAGTTTGGCGGGAATTGCCAGGGGAGACGCATAGTCTGTTCGTCCCAGCCTGTGTGTCAGTGAGGCGATGTGGCGGCTGCTGTGTTGACGAGGCCCTGGAGTGTGTTCCCTCGCTCACGCACACACTCACCATGGAGGTACACACACACACAGACACACACTAAAGCCCTGCCTGCATAAGTGTAGATGATTCATCTTGGAAACAGTGAGATGATGTTTGAATATTTTCGGATCTGTCTGCAGCTGATGAGAACCTCCTTCATGAAACATGAGCTCATTGAGCAGCCGTTCGTCGAGCACAGCCAGTGTGAGTGCAGGTAATAAAACACGCCGCCTGGGCTCAGAGACGCATGGTAAACCTGTTGTCGATTGACCTCGCTGTACCTTCATACTGACGCCATCTGTTTTATCTGTGTTCAGATTTAAAGAACAATTCCAAGCAACACCTGCAACGAGGTAACAAGTTTTGTTTTTCAGTTCTTTCCCCTTCCTCTTCCCTTCTTACCATTTTAATCTCTCCTCATCTGTTCCTCTTTGTGTGCTATCGAGCTGCTGCTGTGAAATGTCTTGTACCATTTCCTCAAATTATTTGATAAAACCCTGCCTGTGAAGCCATGTTCACTAATGATGCTCTTCTAATTCTGCTGGCGATGTTATTGATGAGAAGGAGGTATGCAGAGGATGGAACCCAAGTAGCAATAAAATGGCATAATTGTAGTATAATGTTGGAAAGAGGTTACTTGTTCTCATATTGATTAAGGTTTTAATCGACTTCAAACATTTTGTTACTTCTTGCTGCAAAAGTCCATCATCTCAGGCCAATATGCCACCTCTCAAATGCAAGACATAACCAAATTCATATCATCAGTGTCACGTCAATGTTCACTTTCCAGGTTTAATTGTGATTAAGAATCAACTAGTAGGACACTGATTACAATTGTGGCTGTTAAAAATGTTCCTTTTGTGCAGTGGACTGTACATTTTCCAAAACCAGTGGGGTAAGGTAGTTACGATGGGCCCTGTGCACGCGAGTTACTAATTATAAAGCACACACATCCTTATGCAGGCAGTTTTTCCCAATTCGTCAAAAAGATTCAAGGTGGCAAATTGAGGAGACATGAGCAGCACCACCTGAACCTTTTTATATGTGCCTCATCAGTTTTCCATCATCGTTTAGTCTGATGCGAGTACACAATCTGTCACCTTGAATAGTTTTTGACAAAGTTGCATTATGAGTCATCCATGTTGAGGTTCAGCTGGGACTGACAGCTCTGCACCCATGAAATGAACATTTCTGTTTGTTTGTGTCCCTCTTACTGGCAGGGCCAACCACACAATCATATGATTGCATCTTTTATGTTTATGTCCTCCTCCTTCCTGTTAGGATGTGGACATAAATAAAGGATTCCAATGTATGTGTGTGTATACTATATTGTTTTACCCTGTTCAGGTGTCATGGATCTATGTGATTGTTTTTGTTGAAACTCTGCATGTATTTGCACATGTGGACGTTTCCCTTTTTGTTAGTATAAGTGTGTGTGAAAGTTTTTTCTGCGTGTAAGAGAATATTTGTTTCGGTGTGATTATGTCTGTGTGTGCCCGTCGGTGAGTTAGCATCTGTGTGACTCCCAGCATCCCCTGGGACGGCCCGCATCCTGTTGTCACCATAGCGATGATTTTATCTCCCCTGCCATGTGCTCTCTCACAGACTGACGGAGCAGAGTCACGCATCCATGATAGTAAATTAGAGCTCCAAAGACAACAGCAGCAGCAGCACACTCAGTTAATAACATGAATGCTTAACTGGTAAACACTGACCCTTTCATTTGATAAAGATTCATATAATTTACAGTAGATGAGATTAAAGAGACAGGGAAGTTGAACCAGGAAGGCCAATAGCCAAAGCAGTGAGCAGATGCACATTGCTGTTGTCGGCACCAGCATAAACTATGGTTAAACAGATTATGCTCAGTAATGGAGGATATGGACGTGGACATAGCTTGCAATGTGGACATGGCACAAAACAGCAAAGCTACACTAATAACTGTAATGTTTCCTGAACAATTTCTCTCTGTTTGTAGGGAGTGTCATGCTCTTCTCCTGGTAGCCAACACTGACCTCATTGTTTCGCCTTCTTCATTGATTTTTGTTCACGTCATGTATGAGATAATGATGATTAGAACCTCCTGTTCAGTCATTTACAGTCAGTATTCAGATCTTTTCCTGAATTCTTCATTGCTTGTACATTTCCTTCATTCAAAATTTTAAAGTATATGTAATATCAAGAACAACGCTTATTGTCTTTATGCAGCAGAATGGCTTCTGTTAGACTTATATTGTAATATATTATACCACTGAATACAATTTGGTACTCAATTAACAGCATTTTAATGCTGTAGTTGTTGAGGGTGGAGCTCTTTTGGCTGTTTTATAAACTGTTGGCTGGTTTGTATTTTGAATAATCATGTATGTGCTCATCAAGGGGTTTCTTTTTCTGCAAAATAATATGTAATTCAAGCTTCTGCATGAATCAAGTGTATCTCAGAATTATACTACGCACTTGAGTAAATGTACTTTACTACCATTGGTCCTACAACTTTAAAATATACATACTGGCATTAAAAGCAATTATCATTAATTTGTTGTTTGCCGTTTCAAAATATTCATGCAGTAGGTGGTGAAGCTGGTGTGTTGTTGCATACTAATTACATTTTGTGTTCCTATCAGAGTACAATATACATGTAACTCCTGATGTACAATAAACATGTAACTCCTGATCATTTAATACATGTGACATTTTGTTTGTTCATCCCAGGCCCTTTCTGAAGCCAACAAGAACAGACAAGAAAATGGAGAGAGGAAAGTCCAGACAGAAGACAAGTGGAGCCAACAGAGCTGTGTATGTTGAATATTCAGTGGATTTAAAAAAAAAGCTTTATGTCTGTTAGTCAGTATTTTCCATATTCTATCAGCCTTAGTGTGAATATTTAGATTAGAACAAATTCTGGGTTATTATAACTGAAGGACAATTTCTTTTACAACCGTTTGTTTTATAGCAGTCAAGGTCACAAACACACACTCACACACACACACACACACACACACACACACACACACACACAAACCCAGCAGTCTATCACAGTGCTGACACATAGAAGACAGACAACCATTCACACTCCTGGTCACACCTACGGTCAATTTAGTCATCAGTTATGCATGCATGTCTTTGGACTGTGGGAGAAGGCTGGGAAACCCATGCTGACGAGGGGAAAACATGCACACTTCACACCACGTGTCACCTGACTATTCATTACTGTGAACAGTTATAGTGCATATTATATAATTCATGCCTCAGACTGTTAAGAAGGTCAGTTAGAAACATTCCAGGACAATGAAAACATTTTGTAATTAGTAATGTGCCTTTATCCTTCCCTTCTCAGAAGTGTACCAGGGTTCACTTCTGAGAAGGGAAGGATAAAGGCGCTCTCTATTTTCATCTGCTTCCCCTTCACTTTGCCCCGTCATTTTCGGCCAAACAGAGGTGACTTGGTTTGGGTGTGATGTCCCTCAGCACCCATCCATCACTCAGTTCAGGCTTTATTCAGACTCTGGCAGGGGTGAAATCAGTGTAATTTGCTCCCAAATGCCATCTCCTCTTTCCATGCCAGCAGCAGGCGTGGTCATCAGGGCCTGGACAAAGATGGCCCCTCTCTGCCTCATTAAGTTACTTCATTAAAGCCGCCAGCCTCCCAGGAAGACTGAGGCAGGACCAGCTCCAGTTAATGGACCAACTGATGCAGGCAACTTTCTTAGACTGAGAGAAAGTACAGAGCGTCTTGAGCCGAAACTGAAAGCCTTATAGGCAGCTAAGTGACTATAGCCATGGTAACGGACAGAAACACAGACGAACAGAAAGAGCAGAAAGTTTGTTAGCAGCAAAGGAAACGGCATCCCACATTAGTCACACATCTCCCACACACACTACAATGTGTGGGTTTGTTTGAGTGTGGCACTGCATATTTAAACAAGCCTTGCATTCAATTTTAGCCATGTTAGTGACGTGGTGTGGGATCACTAAAATCTTTTAGATCCTGCACTGACCTCTGCATGGCTGTCAGTCTGCCAGTGCACATTGTCATAGAATATGGCTCAGACACTCCAAAATTCCCCACCAGGATAAATGAACTCTTAACTCTTAATCATTAGGTAATTGATAACGTTCATATTAAGCTGTATGTTGAGTTTAGTGCTTATTGGCTTATTTAAACATGCTGAGCTAAGATGCTGAACATATTGAGCATTATATCTGCTAAACATGTTAGCATGTTGAGATTAGCAATTAGCTCAAAGCAAAGCTGTATCAAGTCACAGAGCCACTTGCAATGCTGTAGAGCCTTTTTAATCAATGAATGAATACCATTTTGCCGCCAACCACACTTACAACCCTTTTGCTTCCAGGACCCATGCTCCCCCAACACTTCCTCCCCCATCCTCTCCTCCTCCTCCTACATCACCTCCTGCTCCATCACCTCCACCCACCAGCCTCTCCTCCTCTCCGTCGCCATCGCCAAGGGCTAGTTGCCGCCCCTGCAGAGGGAGGAAGTGGGCACTGGATGCAACATCTTGTCAGTGCCGCTGCACCATCAAAGCTGAGAGCTGCAGCCGGAAAGACCGGAGGCTCAACCCTCGCCGCTGCAGGTCAGTCCACGCGAAACAAGACAATTCTGTTTTTCTGTTTTTTAAACATGTAACTGAAACACAACAAAAAACAAATAGGGATTTTTTTTTTTTTTTAAAGTGAATAATTCAGAATTCTAGCGGAGCTAAAGCTTTATCAGGCTGTTTCTGGTACAAATTGAAGGTATAAGTTCTTTCTGCAGAGCATCTTCCTATTGCTCTTCTGTTATAGCCAACCCACAACCAATTTCCTTTACAGATTCTGCAAGTTGTAGAGTTTATCATATGCTTGAGGTTTTGATGCAGTGAGAAAGCCTTGTTGGGAGTGTCTGTAACTCTAGTGGTAGGTACTATCAGTGTGATTTCATCTAAATCCTGTCTCTCTTTATTGTTTATTGTTGCAGATGTGATGCCATGAGGACTTGATGTGTCTACTCACTTTCTTTTCACCTCTTTCTTTCCGCCAACCCCTGATGATTCAACATCCACTCTCAGTATCAGTGCCATGGAGCATACAGACACTTGGACATCCAGTAACCTCAGAGTGAAGGAAATATTAGCGGAAGCACACACAAGAACGTGTAGTAGCGCTCTTAGTTAAGCAACAAGTGCAGCAGTTCAGCCCGAATATAGATCTACGTGAATGTGCAGCCAAACATTTCACCGCCTCCTCTGCTTCTATGCCAAAGCTTATGTCGGTCCTCATGTGCATGCCTGTACAGACATGTAGAGTCACAAAACACATCCCATGAGTGGAGCAATGAAGTGGCAGCTCAATGGCGTTGGTGGATTTCAGACAAATTCTTGGTGGACACAATCACACAAGCTCCTGCTCTGCTGTGGTTTGGAGGTTCTCTAGGTCTGAAGTTGTACCTATAAATACATGAGAGCAGTGGAAACTGATTATATTACACAAGAACAATGGATATGGAGTCGATATGCAGGTGTCCCACGTGTTGACACTTCAGCAGAAGTTGTGATTGGTTGTTCGCAGGAAAACTTGCGCATGAAGACGGAATCCAGGATGAAGTCCAATTTTTGGAGGATTTGAAAAACAGCAACAGATTATAGATCAGCACATCCACACTCAGACATACCAGAAGGACATAGGACTGGCACCCCAGTGTGCATGGACCTATAGTTGAGCTGAATGCTGGGATGGAGAATATCTGTGTGGTCTCCCCACTGAAAGACCCAGATGGGATATCCCTGCAGCCGTTCTCTCCCTTTCAAAGCATACGACCACGGCTGGCTCTCCAAGCCGCTTTCCGGCATTTGTTTAATTTTGGCCTTTTGTCTCCATCTTCCCTCGGCTCCTCGATTGAAAGCAGCCGCTTTTACTCTCTTTGCATCTCTTTTAGGCAGTGAGGGGAATGACAATAATGAGGCCTGGCGGCTGTCCACTGCTTCACACACACACAAACATTCACACTTATAATACCAGGAACACAGACGACACTGCAAATGCAGACACAAACACAGTCTCACTCACTATGTGCTGTAGCAAACACACATACATTCATATTTATACACACATGCAATGTGAAATGAATGCAGGTAGCCATAGGCATTTATTTGTGCCACACCAAGTGTGCAAATATACATATGTCAGTTGTTTATATTTGCAATTTACTGCAAAGTATGTATGTATGATATGTCTCTGTTTTATATTTTATTATAATTCTGTCAAGTTGATTGAAAAGATATTCTATATTGCAGAATGTGTGTCTTTGTTTTGTTTGTCTTTCATTTTTAATCCGCCTGCATAAAGAGTCACACTGGGTGGCCGTCCATGTATACACTCAGCATCTAAACCGATACTTAAATGTATTGAATTTGAACAGACATGGCTCACACAGGCCACACATGGGAGACTATATACATTGTAATGTGTAATTCAAACAATCAGCAGGGCAGTGTTGTCCGCAGCACACAGAAACGAAGCAAATAGACGTTCCCAGTGCAGTGGAAGGAAAACATGGCATGGAAAGAGTTGTATTCATTTGGAACATAATGTCTTTGTATTCCGACCCAATCGCACGGTTTAACTCCATGTTAGTTCATGACTGCTTGGCCGTCGGGTGGGAACGGGGATTTGAACTGTGGCTGTTTCAGAAAGGAAGGGGTCTTGAGCAACTTGTCAGTCAGCGTGACAGGCCAAAGCCAGAGCTCAGAGGACCCATTATGGCAGGACATGGAATTTAAACCTATTCTCGACACTCATTCAGACCCTTTGTCCTGTGCTAAATTTTACGGAGAATGTTTCAGTGACGTCTTATGTCAATTAAAAACGGTAGCCTTGAAACTCCATAATTTCTGTCCATAGTCTTTTCCAGGATTGATATGATCCTGGTGATTGAAACAGTCCAGAGGCTCAATTATTTGTGTGTGCTTCAGTGCCTGGTGTGATAAGCTCTGTATTTATACTCTCCCGAGATGACGTTTTTTTTCCACGCTTGAGTCCATTGTTCATCGTTTATTATTCTTAATCAATGCTTCAATCACTACCTCTATATCTCAACATATTAATGACCAAGTATTACAGCATTGTTGTTACTTTCTCTGTGTTATTTCAGACCTCTTTTAAGATAATGATGTTTTTACTTACATTTAGCAACAAGCACAGTCTAGTGTAGAGATGTGGAGCTGCAGCTTCGTAGTGTTGATCACTGGTTTGTAGGGAGCTATAGGAGTTTTATTTGTGCATCTAAGTAATCAGAAGGGAAGCTTTTTTTTCACATGAAGAGAAGTGAATTGGACCAGACATTGTGATAATGTGGAACAGTCTCCCAAAGCGTTTGTAGCCTCAAACTACTGTTGATCTCGGCTTTAAAGAAATAGCTTGACATCTTGGGAAATACACTCATTCGCTTCCTTGAGTTGGATGAGAATATTCATACCACTCTCGATATCTGTACAGTATGAATCAGCGATCAGTTAGCTTAGCTTAGCACAAAGACTGGAAACAGAGGGAAAAAGCTAGCCTAAATTTTTTTTTTCCAATTTTCTAGCATTCGTTTCTTGAAAGCACATACATTACTGTACATTAGTCCACTGCAGAAGAAAAAAAACAACTGATGGAGCAAATGGACTCAGATTGAATATCTCCACTCATGGAGACGTTTATAACGTATCAAAGACATTCCACCCAAAAGAGATGTGATCTTTTTGAGGGCCTCTGGGGAAGAGCGGTATGGGGCTCCAGTTGTTACTTCTTGTGACCAAATTTTCTTATATCAAAGTACAATTCTGACCAATAAATGCGACAACTAATCCCTTCAGAAAGCAAAAGTATTGATAGAGGGCCCCTCCCAAAATATATATAATATATATATTAGCTTGGTATCTGCTGTTGCCTTCTAACATCACAGCTATTTAGAAATATACAGCTTGGACATGTTAATACTCAAATGTCCTGATCCTGTGTCAGTATAAAACATCAGCTTTGTATCAGCACAGTGTGTATACTGTAAAGGTAGCCCTGTTCTAGCCTCCAGTGTCTTAGCCTATAGAGACCCCTTACTAAACTATGTAACATTTTATAATCTCTAATATGAAATGACCTTGTGTATGACGTAGTGCATCCTTTAGAGATGTATCTGTAACTTGGTGTTAGCTCAACTTTACAAAGGATCTCTTCCCTGCGAATACATTGTACTACTGTAGCCTGTGTATAAAGAAAACACTCTTATTTTGCTGCTACACCATTTGTGCCCTATTATGATGTCTTTGTAGAAAACAATGCAGTTTTATGTTGTATTAGTAAATACATGACAATTAATCAATTCAATGTCCACATAAAAATGTATACCGCATCGTCAAAATATATTGAAATGATACCAGGATACAACCCACGATGTTACAGATGTTATTAAAGGAAATGTCTTATTTTTCTTATAAACCTCTGGTTTTCTTCCTGTCACTGTTTATCCATTCTAATGTCTCTCCACTCTGACCTCATCTCCCCCATCTCTTTGTTTTAATCTCTCATTGGACAGTAATGAAAGGTAAACAGACACTTTTGATTACAGTGACACCCTGGGAGTTGAATGTGGAGAAAGTGTACGTGTGTGTGTGATGTGATGTGGTGTTATGAGACATAATATTGTTCCCTCTCCTCCTCTCATTTGTACTGCTGAGTCAGAAGTTAGTCGATTACGACGGTGTGCAGCCCCACATGTTGAGGAAAATTACTAAGTTCATTTACTCAGTTATGAAGCACTTGCAAATACTTCATCCTTCTACTCCCCTACATGTCAGAGATAAATATTGTATGATTTACAATATCTTTTTATAGGTTAAACCCAACGGTATATATAATAGCTCCATTGAACATCGGCTTAATGCACCAGTTATAGAAACACAGTTATATAATGTTTTTGCAGGGGCTGCATCAGGATTACAAATCAAACTTTTTTTACTTTTAGTGGTGATGAGGTATTTCTACATCCAGGTGTTATTTATTTTACTACAAGCAAGAATATGGCAGTTTTTAAAAAGAAAATAACCCAATTTTCCGTTTACAAATAAAAAGTACATTTATAAATACATCCTTGCTGGGTTTATTACACTTTGCTACAGCCTTACTCGGGCTGGTATCACCAGTAGCCTATGACACTAATGATGTTAGCAAAATTTAGAAAAATATTTCTGTTTAACTGAATCTTTTCACTCTCTACGTATTCCAGTATCTTTCAGCCATTAACCCAAATTGCCAATTGTGACCACATTGGCCTTCACTCAACAAAGGCTTCAGTCTAGTTGGTGTTTTTGTGTGACAGAAAGAGCCTGGGAGATTAAGATTGTGTCTGCATATTCTGTGCACTGGTGTTGCTGGGCTCTATGTCTTTTACCCCCTGGCATGGATTATGATGCATGACAATGACGAACATTCCTGGAAATATGATGTTCAGCCCTTATTTGTTCCCTTGGGTGATACGTTAATTACTATGCCTATTTCCATAACCGTTACAAGCTCTTAATTGATAAGCTTGTATGACTGTGACTTTGCCGTCATTACTCTTTTACGGTGTGAAGAGGAGAGGATGAGAGAGGAGAGGAAAGAGGAGCTAAATGCTGCTGACAACCTATCTGTCTGGAAGGGCATCATGCCAGTACTAAATATAGCTGCAAGATTAGGGAGACAGAGAGAGAGACAGAGAAAGGGACACAGTGAGTCATCCATCATGATACAGAAACGATGCCTTTACTCCAAAATCTTTCTTGCTTTTTAAAGCTCTGCACTCGTCAGAACGCCCCAACTTAAAGTAGTGAATAAGGCAGAGAGGCAGAAACACTGCTCATACTTTCATGTGTCTCTTTGACTATTCCTCTGTACGTTCGAATACATGTCATGCATTCATATTTGGCTTCCTCTCTGGATTTTCCGTAAGTCGCTCACACGTCTGCCTCCCTCCATCCCTCTGCAAACCCCTCACTCCATCCGTCTCTGCATCTCTCAGTCTTTGCACTTGTATCAGGACTTCCTGTATTTTTCCACCTTGCGTTCTCTGCGTTCGGAGTTGTGTTATTCTTATAGCGCCAGCCACGGTGTCCTCCCTGCTTTTGTAGCAGCAGCTGTGTTGAAGCAGGTACTGGACGCTATCTGGCCTGCAAGAGTGTTTTGTTAGATTTTATCAGCACCCCTCTGCGTGTGTGTGTGTGTGTGTGTGTGTGTGTGTGAGAGAGAGAAACAGAGATAAAAGACAGAGAGAAAGAGAGCTTTAGTTCACTATGTGCAGTGTAAAAAAATAATGTGTGTTTGCTGTTTTCTGTTAAACTGACAGGAAAGTAAATGTTTTTTAACATCTCTTGTGAATACAAAGACCTTTTGATTTGATTTTACAAAACACACAAACAGCGTTATCTATCCACAGGCTTTGTCGGTCTCAACCTTGATAATAGGTTTTACGGTACTTGTTACTACGTGGGAAACAGTATCTGAAAAAAAGAATATTCAAATTAAAATGCTGCACTATTCACATGGCCATTTTTCCAGAGCGTGTTGTACAATGATGACTTTACATTAGTACTCTACCATACACTACATGATTAAAAACAGATCTAATATATGTGTACCATATTCAAAAGGAGTGAAAGGGGGAGAGGAGGGCTGGTTCAGGGCATAGGGGGAGGGTGGAGGTTGTGTTCTGTGGTTGGGGGTCTAGCTGGGAAATAGGTGAGAGCATAATTGCGGTCTGGGCGTGCTCAAGCCTGTCAGGTGGAGGATGCGGGTACCAGTAGGAGTGAGAGGAGATCAGAGAGCCTGCTGGATGTTATCTCTGTCCATACCATACCTGCAGGTCTACTCACCTGATCCAGCAGCCAATCACATCCTCTGTCTGTCTGTTCATTCCTCATATGCTCTCTCTAACTCAAAGGTGTAGTTCTGCATCGGCATGACAATGACACATCATGTTTTGGTTGAAGCGGTGCATTTATATGTTATCTTGTCATGGAGGATGCTCAACCATAATCTTAAATCCTTACAAAATAATGCAATGTATGATTTTCAGAATAATGCAATCAGGAAAGTGATCATCTATACTATTGGACTTCAAGCATTATTATAATGCTAATTCTGCTTTATTATTATTATGATTCTAGTTTATCCTCTGCTGTTGCTGTTATTAGCATTAGTAATACTTCTTATTTATATATTATTATTATTATTATTTTATTGGTATTATTTTGTCGGACTAATAGCGTCCCCTCTGTAGTCACGTGGGCTCCTGTATTCCTCTATGTATTATACCATGGGATTTAACTACACTAAGGTGTGGCACCCCCTGGTGGTACCGCTCTGTACATGCAGGGATTTTCCGTCTCGGCAAAGTAGACGTGGCAGTGACGTCAATTCCGGAAACGACCCGGATCAGAACTTCAACTCCTGGGTTGAATAGTTTTTCGCCAGAAACATCGAGGGCTCTCGAAATACGATGTAATATCGATTTAAGTAAGTTGGAAGGGACCGTTTTGGGCGTTTAAATCCACCGAAATATCACATGGTTAGTAAATGCCGATTTTTAAGGAGGTACAGCTTGAAAGACCGTATAGAAAGCCCGGTTAGCTTTCTGAAGCTAACGTTAGCCTGTGGTTAGCCGGTCAGGCCGTAATCAGCTGTGTGTCGTGATGGACGGCCTTTAACTCACACAGAGCTGGTCCAGATAATCAGTGTTACATAATGATGTGTGTATTTAGCTCACCTGTGGCTTTATTTGTGAGTTGTTGCTAATATGTCTAATGTATTGTATGTTTGTCGTGGTGTAGGCGGTCTCATAGTCGTGTTGTTGGCGTAAGAGAACCGTGATGTTAGCTAAAGATAACGGTTGGCGACGTATTGTTTACTGGCGATACCCAACCTTAAGTTGTGTTTAATTATCAGATAAATGTCTAGCTACACGTTTGACACGTCTTATTTCCCTGTTATCGTAGACATGTGCGTACATATGTCCATGAAGGATACCCTACCTCGGATGTGAGTTTATCGGCACACCGGGAGGTCTTCATATTTATCCATCACACGGAGCAGAAGTCCCGGCAGTCCCAGGTGCTTCCTGCCAAGTTGGTGATCCTTTACCGGCGACAAGATGACTTGCCGTGACCGAACCCTCGAGTTCCAGTCAGCCTGTAAATCTCTCCAGGGCAGACCGGTATGTTGACATCACAACTATCACTTTATAAAAAATTATATTAACAATTTGCCCCAACTGTATAACGTGTGCACTACTAGTACACTGATGTGTTTTAATTACCGCCTTTATCGTTGTTTCGCAGACGAACTCGGGTTTGGTGACATATAGTTTTGGTTTCTTGTTGACTTATCTCTGTGTCTAGTTTTTGTTTCACTAAGGATTTTCAAGAAGCTGAACCAGAAAAGCGCTCTATGAATGCTGGTCCATATACCCTTAGATATGTTTTTATTCCCTAAAACTTCACCATTGGTATTTGCCTCACTAATCCAGTATCAGATGAACTATAATCAAACCTTAGTGCTCACAGTGACACCATCAAAATGTTAGATACTTATTTTGACGATCAGAAGCATGCCACTGAGAAGTATTTGGAATTTTAACTAAGTAATTGACTATCACTTTCCATCTCATACTCTCCACTTTGGACCTCTTCTGGCAGAATGGAGTCCAGCCCAGTAAACCCACTCTCAGCGCTCTCAGGCAGCGCAGCGACTTCACAGTTATGGCTAAGTAAGTTCTTCATTATCAGTTTGCTTATGTCTTTCAGCAGCTCATGTATTTGCTGAATCTACTCCTTTTATGTTGATTGTGGGTGTTGCATTATTTGTATTCACATATTATTATTATTATCCTCATCCTTACTGCCTAAAGAAAGCGAAGATTGACATGAATGTTTAGTGGGGAGACTGGTTCAGGACATGCTTGACCTGTCATAGAACAAAGACTGATATAATCTTACTCTCTTGGTAAAATGTCAACAAGCGTATTTCACAACACATTGGTGAGCTTACTTTGTATGATTGTGACAAAGAAAAATTGTTTGTTTGTTTCCTTGTAGGAGAATTGGAAAAGACTTGAGCAATACATTTGCCAAACTGGAAAAGCTCACTATTTGTAAGTGTTCCTATTAATGTTGTTTACCATTATTCAAATTGTTCTTTTTTTGTGTGTCATATTGTTCAAAGTGCAGATTCAATCTGTTTTTTTGTTGTTGTTTTTTTCATTTTAGTGGCAAAAAGAAAATCTCTATTTGATGACAAGGCAGTGGAGATCGAGGAGCTAACGTACATCATTAAACAAGTGAGTTAAATTGTTAACATACCATGAAATATGTAGGTTTTTTTTGCAGACATGTACATTATTTAAAAAGGGTGCCGCTACACATAATCCTGTAATATCTTAAAACTATAAACCCTGTTCTCTACCTACGTTGTTTGTTTTCAGGACATCAACAGTCTAAACAAACAGATAGCACAGCTGCAGGACTTGGTGAGGTCCCGCGGAGCTCCAGGAGGTCGACACATCCAAACCCACTCTAACACTATAGTGGTGTCATTACAGGTATATTGAATTAGGTCCAATGCATACTGTATGGTATATGTGCATTAAGTTCAAGTGCATAGGATTATTAAAATCCTGGTAACCTTTGCTTTTATGGCCAATGTTTTTTATTTAATTAAAAAGTATTCGGCCTGCTACCTTTCATATATAGACTATTTATTTAGTTTATTTAGAATTACAATTTGAGTGTTTTATGTGTTTACAGTTTATTTTATTGGTTATTCTTGTTTACTCTTTTATTATTTGTTATATGTTCAAAATAAATCTCTAATCCAAATATTCTTTCATATCAACATTTTCTTATTGTTTCGGAACATTTTTGCAAATTGTGCTTTTGTTAATGCACAGAAATATGGATATAATGTAAATAAATATAGGCAAGGCTAGAATCTTAAAAATATGAATAATCATTTTCTTTAAATCTTTATTATCCAAATAGCGTTGTAATGTTTCTCTCTTGTAATGGCTTTATACATTTAGGTAGAAATTGTTTAATTGTTTAACTTTGCTGTACCTTTTGTTGTCCACAGTCCAAACTGGCTTCAATGTCCAATGACTTCAAATCGGTTCTTGAAGTCAGAACGGAGGTGAGAAGTATTTTATATATACTTTTATCATTCACTACTTTTAATTCTGTTATGTCTTGTTTACCTTCATCATTTGTTCCTTTTCCTGCAGAACCTGAAGCAGCAACGCAGCAGGAGAGAGCAGTTCTCCCAGCCCCCTGTCTCATCTTCTCCTCTGATGGCCAACAACTTCAGTAAGTCTAGCCACATCTTAGCTTGACACCTGTCGTCACTCACTGTGATTCTTTCAAGGGTCTCGCATTAAAGTAATGGCACCAGCGGGTAAACACAGCATGCTGTTGGAGCTTCATAAGGGTGTGTTCACTCTATTCTGATTACTTTTTGAGGAAATATGTTGCCGTAGTCGCATTTAGTGCTGATTTAACACTTCACATAGCAGTAATTCATTCAGATGACAACCTATAAATATACTCTTGTTGTATAGACAAGGGTGGAAGGTAACCATTTTGTACTAACTGGTGGAACTGTAACATTTTTTCTCTTTTTCTAAAACATTTGCCACTTGTCATCTATTCCATGAACATGAATATCAGGCTTACTGTTTCAAAAATTGATATAGACTGAACACACCTTTTTCTGAGTATTTGTTTTGGCTTTGAGGTCATAATCGACATGTCTGGCTCCTGCTCAATTTTCAATTTCGCTAAACAAATAGCTAAACGTTTTCCTCTCGGGATGTTGAGATGCTTCCTGTGGGGGCGTTTACACTGCCAGTAAAATGTTTATGAACAGCCTATATTTCAGCGTTTTTGGTAAAATATCAAACATTGTGCTGAATATCTAATTGAAGATTATTTGATTATAATTGATTTAATTAACAGACTACATAGAGTTTAACTATATAGGGTTAACTGGTTGACCTATCCAGTGCGCCTTTAATAATGTACAAATGATACTATTATAATGAAAGTAATTTTCAGAAACAAGATCTTAAATAGAAATGTTTAAATCTTTGGAACACTTGTGGAATAATTTGCTAATTTTAGAAGTTATGTACCTATTTCCTAATTTTAGGTTAAGAAAATGAGTTGTAATGTAGTCACACATGTACAGACAAAGTTTGACTGGCAGTGTAATTTTTGTAACAGCTATTTGTGATGGGGAACTGCTCGAAGTCCATGTGAATGATTATTACTGTATTTGGTCATCTATAATGCAAAAATTAAAAAATATTTTAGGGAGCCGCAAAAAAGGGGCCCAGGAGCCGCATGCAGCTCGCGAGCCGCGCAATGGTTACCAGGGCAATACAACCTCAAATTTAAAAGGTATTTCCCTGGAATGTTTGACTCTCCCAGCGGGTATAACTAGCTATTGTATGTGCCCGCTGTTCTTTCTGTTTTTCCCTACCATTGAAGATCTCTCTCTGATCTTGTTGAACATGTGTGTGTGTGTGTATGTGTTTTGCTTGTTGTCTCCCCTTCAGAGAGCTCAGTCCTGATGCAGGATGAGTCGAGGAGTATGGGGGATGTAGCCATCGATATGGACTCTCAGACCAATCCCTTGCAACTCCAGCTTATTGATGAGCAGGTGTGTATATTTGTCAGGCAGACGGAGAGGGATGTGTGTATATATGTGAATTTGCTAGCACAAAAGCTGAGAAAAATGTCCGTTCATTTTGAAAGTAGTAGATAATTATTTTCATGTCACCCTAAATCAAAAATGTATCCACAGTAAGCTGATGTTCTGTAACGTGGCCCTTTCTGATATCTTGGCTGGCTGTGCTGTTACAGGACTCGTACATCCAGAGCCGTGCAGACACCATGCAGAACATCGAGAGCACCATCGTGGAGCTGGGCTCTATATTCCAGCAGTTGGCACACATGGTCAAGGAGCAAGAGGAGACCATCCAGAGGTAAGCTGGAGCAAGAAATGGTGGGAGGGAAATATGGATGGACTGGAAATGGGGAATTTGCCTATCAACCTTTGTAAATACCAACTGGGGCTGATCCCTTGCTCCTTCTGTTCATGTCAAAATGTCCTTGAGCAATAAACACTCACGGGGAGCAGTTTGGGGTTCAGCATCTTTCCTAAAGACACTTCAACATGTAGACTGCAGGGGCCATGGATCAAAACACCAACCCTCTAATCAATTGGAGACCTTAACCACTGCTGTGTTGATCTTAGTGCCTTTGGGGAAGCAAGCAAACTCCCCCAAATGCTAATCTACTCTTTAAATAAACAAGCAGTAGGAATTAGGACTAAAGAAAGGCAGTGTTGCTAGAATTCGGGTGGTGACTATCTTAAATTCTTTCATGCAGAATTTGGTTGCTTATGATCAATTCACACGTTATAGACTAACATATTGAATTGCATACAATATATAACTTGCCAGTTATCTCTAGAACATAACTAGTATCTGTTTTAAAACTGAACTACCTGTCGTGCTTCTCTCACAGGATCGATGCCAATGTGGAGGACACCCAGCTGAATGTGGAGGCCGCCCACACAGAGATACTCAAATACTTCCAGTCAGTCTCCTCCAACCGCTGGCTGATGATCAAGATCTTTCTGGTCCTCGTCGTCTTCTTCATCATCTTTGTTGTCTTTTTCGCCTAAAGAAAAGAGGAAGGGGGAAAAGCACATGGAATGAAGGGATGTGGACTGAGACGACGTGTCCAGATGACGTATTTGAAGGACAGACTTCGCAATTAATGTGACACTTTTGATGGAGACTTGGGAGCAAATCAGACTAAAGACTTTTTCCATGAATACAGACTTTCCGGTTGTTCCCAAGCCACAGACTCTTGATCTTCATTCAGCAATTCAGTGAAGAATGAAAGATGTCGAACTTTGTCCAAATGAAAGAATAAATTATCTAAAATCCCCACTTTGTATATAGAGAGAGCGAAAACTGCTCTATATTGTACTTTAACCAATTATTCATAGACATTTAATCAAAATTACTATAATTTAATAGTTTGATTCTGCAAACTGTCTTTTTAATTTTGATTTTTTTGTTTACCCCACATGTCCTCTATTTTATTATGATAATTACCATTATTGTTATTACAAAGCCAAACAAAAGGGTTTCTGGAGTTTATGCGCAGATCACTTTGCTTCTTAGTTTACTTACTCTTTATTTAAGAACATAACTGTGCCCCTTCTTATAAATTCATCCATACGTGATTTCTTTTTCTTTATTTGCCAAATGGATATTCTTACAGAACTGTGACACAATCCGAAGACACTTACTGTGGTCCAGCATTTCGTGTCCTGAAGGCACAAGAAGTTGCAGACAGCTGAAGGGGCTTTTGCTGTTCCTGTTGTGATGCAGGCTGTACGGAAGCAACGAGTTATATAACAACACTGTTTTAAACAAAACGGTTTGGTTGTTAGCAATTAGGCATAATGTGTAACATTGCATATTAAGTGCTGCAGAGAGACTTCAGTATACAAGCAGGTCAGGCATCCAAATGATCCAGGTTTGACATCAGTGCTTATGAAGGGGATAGGCTTGTTCTGAAGGCCCACAAATGAAGTGACTCAATCAGCCAGATTCCCTGGAAGTGTCTGGTAGGATGCCACTGTTGTAGTAACGTCCTCTCTTAATCCATCTAAATGTATGGGATGTTATAAGAAATGATTACAGCAAGACATTTTTTCAATTTTTTCCATGTCTGTTGTTTTTTTATCCAAATGCCTTGACTTCAGTGTATAAAGTGCAAATAGTGATAATGATGTATTGATAAGAAAGTGCATATTAATAAAATGATAGCGGGGTGCTGGCAGATTTTCTTGCATTAAGAGGATTAGTCAGCAGTGATATAATTAGCCATGCTACGAGGCTAAGATGAGCTAACAGAGAAGTGCTTAGCAGGTACAGCTTTGTCTGACATTCACCATATTTACACAAGAAATATATATTGTATTTATATTTATTTACAGGCCCCAGACATGAATGCATATACACATTGAAACCTTTCAACCACATTAAAGTGACATGGGTCCAGGCGCCACGGCTGCTAGACTTAAAAAATACACTAAATGGTCACATTTAGTCTCAAATGTTATACAACTGTATCTAAACCAGAAAATACAGAAATCTTTGCGTCGTAAAAAAACCCGTATATTTTAACAGCATCAAAGTAATGACGACGTATATATTTATTTCCCGACTATCAAGTTCACAATAAAAAAGAAGATTGCATGTGATTTTAGTTACTTCCTGCTTGCAAGGATTCCCCTGATGGAGACACTGAGAGTATCTGATCACTGAGCAGGTGATCTGGATCCATATACAGAAGAGTTTCCTTAACTGAACTGTAGGAAACAGCTGTACTGACTGTTGCATAACATGTTTTTAAAGGGACAGTGTCGATACATATGATTTATCAAGCCCTGTTTTCCAGCAAGCTGTTTGTTTTCAAGGATACCTCAAGCATGTAAAGGTTATTAATGCAAAATATTTTACTCCTCAAAACCCCATGCAGCACATTTTAGTTTTTAGCCATGTAAGTGGTGTGGCTCTAGCTATTTCTATAACTATATATCACGACAACTAAAGGATGGATAGACATTTTGTACATCCCCAGACTACGTATCCTAAAGACTTTCCTCTAGTGCCACCAGCAGGTTGACATCTGTAGTTTTGACTGAGATGACTTCATAATATTGAATGACTTTCCACAAAATTTGGTACACACATGAATTATAATCACTTCCATCCAACTTCTCATTTAATGGCGTCATCGGATACAACATTGAATGTTTAATTTATTTTGGCTTATGACCTACAAAAGTACAACATTCCCAGCAGCCTCAGCTGTGTTCTGTGTTTAGTGTTAATTAGCAAATGTTATGACGTGAACCAAGAGGGTGAACGTGGTGAACAAAACCAGCTAAACATCTCAAACCACCAGTGTCCCAGAGTTCAGCCTCTCAGAGATGCTAGCGTGGCTGTAGACTCTTTCACAACCAAATGAAGTGTCAGAATCTTAACACCAAAACAACGATGCTCTGGGGATGAACTAAAGAGTTCATTAGCAGTGAGACAGGTTTCCTGAAAGTGAAGAAATCTTTTTAAGCCCACTCTCGACATTTCTCCTCCTTTTTTTCAAATCTATTCTGTCCCTTTTTTGACTGTATGCTCATCGCATCTCTCTATTTCCCCTCTTCTCTTACTCCTCACTCGTCTCCAGATCCTCTCCCTCCCACTCTTCTCTCTCTCTCCCCTCACTATCTCATCCCTGGGCACTCTGCTCTATGGGGCTGATCTCTGGCATGCTCCTGCTCCTCCCCTTCCTTGCCCTGGCCTTGATGGCCTCCTCCTCCCCTTCTCCATCGTCCTCCTCGTCAGACCAATCCACCTGCTGCTCCAGATTGCCTCTAGAGCCTCTCATGCTGCTGCCCTTGAAGAAACCCGTGCGGAACTTGCTACGGAAAGTAACAAAAGACAGGCTCTTGCTGCGCTGCTGCCTCTCAAAGACGCCATCCTGCGTCTGCACGTCTTCGTCTGCGTTCATCTCGTCCATGAACTCGTGCAGCACTGAGCGAAATAGCCGAGGAACCTCATGGACCTCGGGCTCCACCTGCGACACCAGCCTCCTAAACCTGCAGCAGGAGGAAGAACTGAGTATTGGGAACAGTCTGAAATAGTTTACAGTCGAGACAAAACAAGCAGAGACAAGGTTGGACAAACAAAAAAAGTAGGCAGATACAGCATTAAGGGTGGAGGTGCCAGCGCCATCAAGTGGAGTCTTTTTAAAGGATCCAGAACCCTCCGCTACGCCCCTGCTAGGATATGAACCCTGAATACACTTCTGCGTCTCACTCTCTCACTCTTGGTCTTACTCTCAGTTTCAGTCAGGCTCAAATTTTCTCAATTTGTCTTCTGCCCTTTTAGACTTCCTCTGTAACTCTCCCTGTCTTCCTCACCTGACGATCAGAGGGCCACACTGTGCAGGAGGGATCTTCACACAGAGGTCCTGCAGTTCCAGCAAGTCGTTGGGTGTCAGCTCGTAGGGCTGTGGGGTCGGCGCCGTGGCCAGCCAGCTGTAGTCCGCTGTGGAGGAGGAGCTGCGGCGACGGCGTTGGCCCTCCGTCGCCCGCTCCAGACGGATGCGCTCAGTGCGCTTCACCATGGCCCCTAGCTCTAACATCAGAGTGTTGGTTACCAACTC